>SAYR01013183.1:372429-410065 GCA_004382745.1 Argopecten irradians irradians | reverse complement strand
TTTCTTGTAGATGGGTTGATCATTTTCTTCAGTCATAACTCTTGAGAAATTTTCGTGTCATCCGCGAACAGGATGTCTTCAGAGTGCAGAGTATCCGGGAGGTCATTTTATGAATACAAAACCAACAAATATCGGACCTATTAGCAGACCCTTGTGAACTCAGATGTGAGGGTTCCAAGCCAAATATTTCCATGAATTACAACTCGCTGCTTCTATCGTTTAAGAAGTCCTCTATCCATTTAAACGACAGTGTGATGTAGTCAAATATGCTTTTAGTTTTTTAAAGGGGCATGCAACCTTAAATAAGTTTTCTGTATGCTTTAGATATGGTTTTCGGATATTTATTGAAATTTATTACAATGATTGGTTATCTAAAACGACAGAAAAACTAATTTACGATTGTTGACAAATGAGTTAGCCCATATTAGTTATAAAACCATTTTGTATTTAGCGTAAGAGTTTATAAGTCAAAAGTCCAACATTCGACAGGCACGCGAAGTGAGTATCTCTGGACTTTATTGCAGATATGTATACTCACGCAAGTTTAAGTGGGGAGTGCTTCCGTCCTCTTGCATTTCAGAGATCCATTATTTTTACCTATATTTCCAAATGCACACATAACTGACTCTGACGTCACGTTTTATATCAGAATTCGTTTGTGTTCGTCTCACTATTTTTTGACCCACCATTTTGTTTTACATTTGTACAGTGCATTGTGGGAGGCCCTAAAGTCCAATACTACTCTTACTATCGTAACAAAATTCGATCGGTCCGGTTCAAAATACAGAATGGTGGATTCCATTGATTTTTTTTATTTGACCACATTTGCACAATAACTGATATCATATTACTTAGTAGGTATCTGACACATATTAATTGTATTTTACTCAAAATTGACATAATTATTTGGGTTCAATGTCCCTTAAGTAATCTTTTTGTGTGTTACGGATCAAACGCCTTCTGAACAATTAATAGAGTTTCCATTATCTAGTGCTCTGTTCATTGGCCTAGAACTGTAAGGAGTTGAAGAAGTTGTTGATCTTTCCGATAAAAAACACGGGAAGAACTTCGTCACGTACGTGTTGCCGTTGCAATTTAAATTGCGGAAAAAAAAATTCGCTTCAAAGTAGAAGACGGTATGCTGTTTTTCACCAATATCGTCATTCACCACGGACACTGACTACATCGCACCCGAATTTTCCATGTAAAACCGTAGCAAGTGTTTTTTTTTAATCTCTGTTCCCGTGTTATGTGACGTTAGTTCTCCCGTGTAATATCGTCAAGTCAGACGACAATCTCAAATACATGAACTACTTGAACACAGGGTTTTGACAACTTCGGCAAACTCCAGTTGTAGCGTGTGTCAGCTCCTTCGTTGCACAATTTTATTCTAATGCCAAGCATTAGGATGATAAAATACAAACATACATGTTATGGAGATGAAAGATAATATGGAATACATTGTACTTGTTTTCTGAATCTAACCTTTTAGTACATGTAAAATATTGTTCAAACCGAATCATACTAGCAATAGTTGTGCAGCTATGTTTTTGTTCCTTATATGTTTCAAACAAAAGATACTCGGATTTTTTTTATAGAGAGCGCAGCGAACTCATGTGATAGAGGTGTCTCGGTAACGTTATTCTATGTAAATCATCCAATATAATGTAGAGTGGAAAACTTTCTCAAAAACGAAACAGGAAGTCAACACGAGGAACACAAGACAGTATCCAAAGTTCACACTCTCGCGTGATTACAAAATTCACACTCTCGCGTGATAACAAACAAGTAACGCTTGGAAAAATTCAAAATTAAACATTCCTGAAAGACAAACCTCCAAGTTATTCTTACGCTGAATAATTAATACATTTTTGTCCTGATTTTAGCTTTAAAAGCTGTTTAACGGAGCAGTTGCTTCGGATTTTCCGCCTTGCAACGGAGATGACGCTGAGATATAATTTGAGCCGCAGTCAACGTATGTTTTGCAGAAAAGTGAAAGTAAGAAGAATCTGTGGTTAAATATTTTTTTCTTGTTATAAACTCAATTCCAGCTAATTCAGCAAAGCTATGATTCGAATGATTAATAATTATATAAAATGGTTTTCTATCATTACAGTTATGTCAGCGCACACAATTGACGGATCGCCAGCTGTCAATCAAACCGCACGTGACTTGAATTTTTGTATTGGTGTGCTACGATGTTTGCTCCGACATTGAATAGAAACACGTGCGTTTGTGAGCATGAGGCGTGGCTATATTACACCTGGCGATCGGTCATATAAACAAAAACATGTCAATATCGATAAGACTGATGGTCAGGGAGATAACTCGTTTCGCCGTTAGAAATCCTTTTATTTACCGGCATATTCTATTTAGTAACAGTTTTAAAAAACAAACAAACGATCTGCTCACGTAAAACAGCTTTTAAGTTAAAATTCAGGAAAAATGTAATGTTGATTCAGGTAGAATTAAAATGGAAGGTTGTCTTTCACTAATGTTTTTATTGTGGTATTTTTCCAAGCGTTACTAAATTAACTGCTTGCGCTCTCAGAAAAAATGCCTTAAAATTAATTATAACTTGTATAACTTTTTATAGCTTTCTCTCTGAGAAAAGATTAGCAGCAATCTATTAAAGGCATGTGATACATTCAAAAGTCACGATCACTATAACTGGAAATTCGTGAAAAGGTATCGCGTAGTAATCCACCATTCTAAAAATGTTGTTGCTTTTGAGGCGTCATCTGACCTGAAGGTCATCATGCTTCTTCCGTCGTCGTGCTCCATACCATGTGCGTAACCACATTTTGAACTTCTTCTACCGGTGCTATTTAGCTGAAACTTGCAGAAAATTCTACCGGTGCGAATCAGCTGAAACTTACTTGAATTGACCTAAATGGTCATGACCAAGTGTTGTATTTTTCGGGTCTATTCGAAATTCAAGATGCTTACAACAGCCGCCATTTTGAAAATCACATTTTGAATTCCCAATTTCTACCGATGCGATTTGGCTGAAACTTGCGAGAAAGTTTTGATATATCTTGACATTTTTGTTACATCTCTAGTTGATATCAAAAGATGGCTACTGTGACACCATATCTAATTAATTTCCTATATGGCTATTGCCAAGGTAGTCAGATGATCGTCAAGGCCTCAGGCCACTTGTTTTGAAGAAGAAATGTAAATTATAGTGCTCATGAAAGAAAATGAGATAACGTTATGATGTTTTCTCCGTAATACACTTTGATTTTAATAATCAGAATACGCTAAACATCACAGAACGCCAATTAACACATGTAAATGATGTTCAGGAATTACATCAGGGTTTGGTTATACACGTATTAAGCGCATTAAATGAAACAGCAGATAATTATAACAGAATCAGACGAAAATGACAGCATGTAATTTATAAGCATTTTAAAGCTAAAGAAAAGTTTCATTCTGACTTATTAGACAGAACTAAATTATATGCATGTAAACAGCCGATGTCGACTTTAAATCGCAAAGAATTTCTGGTTGGTTTTTTTTACGTTTTTCTTTTTATGTTTAATTATTTACCTATTTTATGCTTGCTATTGTGATGGCATAATAATATATTGACGTTGCATATTTGTTTATATTTGTAGTTAAATGAAATATCTTATACATTAATGTTACCTTACATCGAAACAACAACGTTTTTTTGTTTTTGTAACTTTTATGTTTGGAAACATGTTTCCAGGCATCTGTGGAATTCGCTAGATAAAGTCACACACTTTAAGTTTTTTGACACATTCATTTTTATAATAACCGACACACAATTTTTAATACAATTTCGAATCATAAATGTTGAGTGTGAGATGATTGCTTGCTCAATCTCAATTAAGATATATTGTCGATTCGCATTCTCTTGTCCGTGACCAATAGAAAGCTGTAGAACTGACATGCGTGACAGAGTTTGTATTAAAAATAGCAACTTATTTTTTTTGTATTAAAGAAAAGCCTTTAGAGTTTCAATGACATATTATCATAAAAATTTTAATATATTTCAATTTGAAAATAGAATATAGATATCTATGACGTTCATAGTAGCATCCAGAAATGTGGCAATTGTTAATATTATCAATCTTAAAAGAAAAATGTTGTTTCATTCACCTTTTTGGATCAAAACAAAGTACTGAATAAATGGTAGCAATTTACATATAGATCTCACACACATCTTTGCATAATACGACGTACATTGAATATACAATTATGATATAATTTGCAATAAATAGAGAAAGTTTCACAAATTCAATAATATATTATGAAAATATGCATCTACTGGATTATGTATCACTTATACATAAATGCATCCCTATTTCTTCATACAACCCCAAACAATCTCTTACAATGTATTGATTGACGACGACATTATATACACATTAAAACTAAATTGGCATATATTTAATTCCTTCTATTTTTAAAACCTAGTTGTACCTACTCCCGTGCGTATATTTGTTTGCTAATTCCTTTTTATTTGTAAACCTATAGATCTACCTACACCAGTATAAATTTGTTGCTATTTACCTTTATCTTTAAATCTTAGATCTACCTACTCCCGCTGTATATTTGTTTGCTAATTCCTTTTATATTTAACGCCTTAGTTCTACCTACTCCCTGTATATTTGTTTGTAATTACCTTATTTTTCAATCTTAGATCTAGCTTCTCCCATGTATATTTGTTTGCTAATTCCTTTTATATTTAAAGCTTAGTTCTTCTTCTCCCGTGTATATTTGTTTTGTTAATTACTTTATTTTTTCAATCTAGAATACCTTCTCCCATGTATATTTGTTTGTAATCCTTTTATATTTAAAGCTTAGTTCTACCTTCTCCGTTGGAATTTGTTTGCTAATTCCCTTTATTCTAAACCTTAGTTCTACCTCTCCAGTATAATTGTTTGCTAATATCCTTTTTATATTTTACTCTTTGTTCTAACTTTTCCCATATATATTTGTTTGCTATCTCCTGCCTGATGAGCGACATCAACATGATATGGATTTTTGTTAGCTACATACTATCAAAAGTAGTACGAATATAGTTTTAATAAGACTGTATATTGTAGATTGTGGTAGAGCTGTTAGTATCATGTATTTCATGGTCAGCCAATAGAAGTACAATTTGAAGAGAGCTATGGTATCATGAACCGAGAAACCTAACTTGTTCTGAAGTCATAATAGTTTGTGTATAGTGCTTAATGTGATTAGGGGTAACAGACATTCATCACACGAATAATTTATCCATTAACAGCAGGGAGACAACACAGTTAATACTGGTTCATGCCAAATGCTTTAACACGCTATGAAGCCATTTCTACGCGCTTTTTCTCAACGATCGTCTATCACGAATATACTGTAAGTCCTTATATTGTAACCGTACTTATTTTATAGGTAGCTTTTTTTAGCATTTTTTAGCGTCGTCTTTGAGCGCTAAATTGTGAAAGAGTGTTTCCGGTATAGAAAACCAAATTGTGCTATTTCATACCCGCTAAAAATCTTAAGTTGCAGTTTTTTCATTGCGCTAAGATTTGACTGCGTTAAAATAGAACAATTACATTATTATTTTGTACTTTTGCCATGTGGTTATGAAATTGAAGTTGAGAAACAACCGGAAAAACTTTATTCAGAAAAAACTTGTGCCCACGTTAGTCATCATTACTCGTTACCTTTAACAAAGATATTTGTAAAGTTGATGCGTTAGCAAACCGTTTGATATGATATAACGTTTTTAAGATATATATACGAACAGTAATTATTGGATGACATATCAGGTGTATAAGAGCACCGAGCAACTACCTCCGTGGTTTCCAACTCGCCACCTAAATGTGTAGGGCAGGTATATGCTGAAACACATTAACACCTCGCACATTGCTGTGCTTTACGGCGATTAGTAGGAGATTGACATTACAACGCGGGACACTATTCACCTCTTTGATCCCGATAGAAAACTAGAAAGTATGGACAATTGAAACATTTTCATGATAGTTCATTCTTAAAAGATAATGAATTACATTATACAATAAATCAATATTTGAACAATACAATTTGAAGCGAGGGTAAACGTAAATATGTCGGCGATGTCTTCAAGCAAGTTTTGTTTGTTTTTGACTAAAACCTATACAGCTGGTATGTAGGACCGCCCTCTATGCGGTGTGCTTAACGCTTGTGCGGTGCAGGTCTTTGTAGCTACCAGAATACTGCGCTATATTATGTATGGCGTGTTTCGTATTGGAGTGCATTAGACTGGATACTTGCTCCGCCTTTCATGTATTAGCACTTATGCGGTGTCATATAGCACCGCTGACTCATGGCATGCCGCCGCAGACCACCAAGCGCTACACAACCCACCAGGTCATTACTATAACGGGCGAACCAGTCGTCCCACTCCCTGTAGCTGAGCGCTAAGCAGGAGCAAGAAACTACCCACTTTTATTAGACTTTGTATGTCTCGGCCATGAGACAGGACCCAGAGCCTTCCTCAAAAGGGCGAACGCTCAACCAAGGCCAAAAGTGAGGCGCGCTCACTAGGGGGATTAGAAGATTAAAGTCAGTTAAAAGAGAAGAAAAAACAAGATAAGATCCTAAATTTAGTCGCTTTACGATCATGCAATAGGGGCAGGTACAGATTCTAATGCGCCTTCCTGCAGGGCCACGCAAGCACAAATAGTAAAGCTATTATTCTCACTTTTTATCCATCCCAAACAATAAATAATGATTTTGTTATTTTTGTCATTTATAACGGATCTGCATTATACGTAGAACTAGATGATATCTTTGCGACTGGACATGCAGAAGTATGATGCATTCTTATTTCCTTTGTTACACTATTATACTTTCGAAAATGTTTCATAGCCAAACTCAGAAGAATATTATTAACCAAATAAATACATAAATAAAAATCAATTAGTTTTACAAAAACGATTTTGAGGTTAACTCTTTGAACCAACGACCTTGTGCTTACATTCAAACTATAGACTCGAAACACCTTATTAGCTCACCTTGGTCCGGACCGAGGTGAGGCTTATGGGATACCACAGCGCCGTCGCCGTCAACAATCGACTTCTTCGCATACCGCTAGTCGGATTTCAACAAATTGATGTATCATCCTATGGGCTACTAACGAAAATTTTACAAATGATGGGGCAGACCCCCAGGGGCTGAGGGGCGGGCATATGGCGTAATTTGCTTTTTCCATATAAACGACTTCTTCTCTGAAACAAGCATGGGATGCACACATAATGCAATGGTGCATCCTTATAGGGTGGGATTATTCAAAATTGTACAAATGATTGGGCTGACCCCGGGAGCCTGGGGGCGGGGTCAAAAGGGGATCAATTTGGCTATTTCCATAAAATGACTTTCTCTCTGAAACTTAGCATGAGATGACACTATATTGCACATGGTAGCTGCTTATAGGTTGGGATTTCAAATTGTACAAATGATGGGGCTGATCCCCCGGGAGCCTGAGGGCGGGGTCAAAGGGATCAATTTGGCTATTTCCATATTAAAATGACTTCTTCTCTGAAACTAAAGCATGAGATAGCACTCATAATGCAATGGTAGTATCGTTATAGTTGGGGATCCAAAATTGTACAAATGATACGCTGACCCAAGGGGGGGGCTGAGGGGCCGGGTCAAAAGGTCAATTCGGCTATTTCCGTAATAAACGACTTCTTCTCTGAAACCAAGCATGCACAGCAATCATAACGCAATGTAGCATCGTTATAGGGATGGGGATTCAAAATTGTACATATAGATAGGGCTGACCCCCTGGTGGCCGAGTGGGCGGGTCAAAAGGGTCAATTTGGCTTTTTTCCATTTAAACGACTTCTTCTCTGAACCAAGCATGGGATAGCACCATAATTAATGTAGCATCCTTATAGGGTGGAGATTCAAAATTGTACAAATGATGGGGCTACCCCCTCGGGGGCCGAAGGGTGGGGTCCTAAAGGGTCAATTTTAGCTATTTCCATATAAACGACTTCTTCCCTGAAACCAAAGCATGGAAATATTAAGCACTATAATGCAATGGTACATCCTTATAGGGTTGTGATTTGAAATGGTTCAAAATGATAAATCTGCCCCCGGGGCCTTACACCGGCCAATAATGCAGGGTCAAAAGCGGTCAATAGGCAAAATTGACTCCCAAAGTTTAATTTTGAATCACAACCATTCAATGATGCTATTGATACCATACAAATATGCTATCCGATACATAGGTTCAGAGACAAAGTAATTTATATGAAAATAGTAGCCTAATTGACCCTTTTGACCCTGCATCTATTGCCGTGTAAGGCCCCGGGGGTCAGATCTATCATTTGAACAATTTCAAATCCCAACCCTATAAGGATGCTATTATTGCATTATGGGTGCTGTCCCATGCGTGGTTTCAGAGAAGAAGTCATATATATGGAAATAGCCAAATTGACCCCTTTTGACCCCATCCTTCAGGCCCCCGAGGGGTTAGCCCCATCATTTGTACAATTTTGAATCTCCACCCTATAAGGATGCTACCATTACATTATGGGTGCTATCCCATGCTTGGTTTCAGAGAAGAAGTCGTTTAAATGGAAAAAGCCAAATTGACCCCTTTTGATCCCGCCCCTCAGGCCACCAGGGGGTCAGCCCTATCATATGTACAATTTTGAATCCCCATCCTATAACGATGCTACCATTGCGTTATGATTGCTGTGCATGCTTGGTTTCAGAGAAGAAGTCGTTTATACGGAAATAGCCGAATTGACCCCTTTTGACCCCGCCCCTCAGCACCCCCCCCTGGGGTCAGCCCTATCATTTGTATAATTTTTAATCCCCACCCTATAACGATACTACCATTGCATTATGTGTGCTATCTCATGCTTAGTTTCAGAGAAGAAGTCATTTATATGGAAATAGCCAAATTGATCCCTTTTGACCCCGCCCCTCAGGCTCCCGGGGGATCAGCCCCATCATTTGTACAATTTTGAATCCCAAACCTATAACCATGCTACCATTGCAATATAGTGCTATCCCATGCTTGGTTTCAGAGAAGAAGTCATAGCCAAATTAACCCCTTATGACCCCGCCGCTCAGACCCCCAGGGGGTCAGCCCAATCATTTGTACAATTTTAAATCCCCACCCTATAAGGATGCTACCATTGCATTATGTGTGCTATCCCATGGTTGGTTTCAAAGAAGAATTCGTTTATATGGAAATAGCCAAATTTTGTTGAAATCCGACCAGCGGTTATGGAGAAGAAATCGATTGTTGACGGACGACGGACGCTGTGGTATCCCATAAGCTCACCTCGGTCCCGGACCAGGTGGTGAGCTAATAAAGGTGTTTCGAGTCTATAGTTTTGAATGTAAGCACAAAGTCCATTGGTTTAAAGAGTTATACCTCAAAATCGTTTTGTTTGACTTAATTATTTTATATTTATGTATCTTATTTTGGTTAAATAATATTCTTCTGAGTTTGGCTATGAAACATTTTTGAAAGTATAATAGTGTAACAAAGGAAATAAGAATGCATCATACTTACTGGCATGTCAGTCGCACAGATATCAATCTAGTTCTACGTATAATGCAGATCCGTTAATAAATTGACAAAAATAACAAAATCATTATTTATTGTTTGGGATGGATAAAAGTGAGAATAATATAGCTTTACTATTTGTTCTTTATGTTTTGATTAACAAATACTTGCTTGCGTGATAAGACCATCGTTTCCTTGTACATATTTACTGTCATCACACATCGTTAAGATTGTATTGTTCAAATATTGATTTATTGTATAATGTAATTCAATATCTTTTAAGAATGAACTATCATGAAAATGTTCAATTGTCCATAACTTTCTAGTTTTCTATCGGGGATCAAGAGAGGTGATAGTGTCCGCTTGGTAATGTCAATCTCCTACTAATCGCCGTAAAGCGACAGCAATGTGCGAGGTGTTAATGTGTTTCATCATATCACCACTGCCCTACACATTTAGGTGGCGAGTTGGAAACCCACGGAGGTAGTTGCTCGGTGCTCTTATACACCTGATATGTCATCCAATAATTCTGTTCGTATATATATTTTAAAACGTTATATCATATCAAACGGTTTCGCTAACGCACAACTTTGCAAATATCTTTGTTAAAGTAACGGAGTAATGATGTACATACTAACGTGGGCACAAGTTTTTCTGAATAAAGTTTTTCCGGTTGTTTCTCAATTTCAATTTCATAACCACACGACAAAAGTACAAATAATAATGTAATTGTTCTTTTTTAACGCAGTCAAATCTCGCAATGAAAAAACTGCAACTTAAGATTTATTAGCGGGCTATGAATTAGCACAATTTGGTTGTTCTATACCGGAAACACTCTTTCACAAAATTTAGCGTTGTACATACAGTATCGCTTCAAAGACAACGCGAAAAATGCTAAAAAAACTACATCTAAAATAAGTACGGTTACAATATAAGAGACTTACAGTATATTCGTGATAGACGATCGTTGAGAAAAGCGCGTAGAAATGGCTTCATAGTGTGTAAAGCATTTGGCAATGAACCAGTAATTAACTGTGTTGTCTCCCCTGCTGTTAATGGATAATTATATTGTGTGATGATGTCTGTTACCCCTAATCACATTAGCACTATACACAAATTAGTTATGACTCAGAACAAGTTAGGTTTCTCGGTTCATGATACCATAGCTCTCTTCAAATTGTACTTCTATTGCAGACCATGAAATACATGATACTACAGCTCTACCACAATCCTACAATATACAGTCTTATTAAAACTATATTCGTACTACCTTTTGATAGTATGTAGCTAACAAAATCCATATCATGTTGATGTCGCTCATCGAGCAGGAGATAGCAAACAAATATATATGGGAAAAGGTAGAACAAAGATTAAAATATAAAAAGAATAAGCAAACAAATATACATGGGAGTAGGTAGATCACAGATTTAAAAGTAACGGTAATTAGCAAACAAATTTATACTGGAGTAGGTTTGTTTGTTTGTTTGTTTGATTTATTAACGTCCTATTAACAGCTATGGTCATGTAAGGACGGCCTCCCATGTATGCGGTGTGTTGTGTGTATGTTGTGCGAGGTGAGTGTACTGGGAGACTGCGGTATGTTCGTGTTGTGTCTTCTTGTATAGTGGAACTGTTGCCCTTTTTATAGTGCTATATCACTGAAGCATGCCGCCGAAGACACCAAGCAACACACCCCACCCGGTCACATTATACTGACAACGGGCGAACCAGTCGTCCCACTCCCTGTATGCTGAACGCTAAGCAGGAGCAGAAACTACCACTTTTATAGACTGTGGTGTGTCTCGGCCAGGGGACAGAACCCAGAGCCTTCCTCACAGGGGCGAACGCTCAACTCAAGGCCAAAAGTGAGGCGGTGCCAAGGAAGGCATTGGGAAAGATAAAGTCAGTTAGGAAGAAAAGAAAAGATAAAATCCTAAATTTAGTCGCCTTTTACGATCATGCAATAGGGGCAGCAGGTACAATTCTAACGCCCTACCTGCAGGGCCAGTGGAGTAGGTAGCACTAAGGTTTAGAATAAAGTGAATTAGCAAACAAATATACACGGGAGAAGGTAGAACTAAGCTTTAAATATAAAAGGAATTAGCAAACAAATAAACATGGGAGAAGGTAGATCTAAGATTGAAAAATAAAGGTAATTAGCAAACAAATATACAAGGAATTAGCAAACAAATATACATGGGAGAAGCTAGATCTAAGATTGAAAAATAAAGGTAATTAGCAAACAAATATACACGGGAGTAGGTAGAACTAAGCGTTAAATATAAAAGGAATTAGCAAACAAATATACACGGGAGTAGGTAGATCTAAGATTTAAAGATAAAGGTAAATAGCAAACAAATTTATACTGGAGTAGGTAGATCTAAGGTTTACAAATAAAAGGAATTAGCAAACAAATATACACGGGAGTAGGTACAACTAAGGTTTAAAAATAGAAGGAATTAAATATATGCCAATTTAGTTTGTAATGTGTATATAATGTCGTCGTCAATCAATACATTGTAAGAGATTGTTTGGGGTTGTATGAAGAAAATTAGGGATGCATTTATGTATAAGTGATACACGAATTCCAGTAGATGCATATTTTCATAATATATTATTGAAATTTTGTGAAACTTCTCTATTTATTGCAAATTATATCATAATTGTATATCAATGTACGTCGTATTATGCAAAGATGTGTGTGAGATCTATATGTAAATTGCTACCATTTATTCAGTACTTTGTTTTGATCCCAAAAAGGTGAATGAAACAACATTTTTCTTTTAAGATTGATATATAACAATTGCCACATTTCTGGATGCTACCATGAACGTCATAGATATCTATATTCTATTTTCAACATTTGAATATATTAAAATTTTTATGATAAATATGTCATTGAAACTCTAAAGGCTTTTCTTTAATACAAAAAAAAATAAAGTCTGCTATTTTTTAATACAAACTCTGTTCACGCAATGTCAGTTCTACAGCTTCTATATGGTCACGACAAGAGAATGCGAATCGACAATATATCTTAATTGAGATGAGCAAGCAATACATCTCACACTCAACATTTATGATTCGAAATTGTATTAAAACATTGGTGTCGTTATATAAAAAATGGAATGTGTCAAAAAACTTAAAGTGTGTGACTTTATCTAGCGAATTCCACAGATGCCTGGAAACATGTTTCCAAACATAAAAGTTACAAAAAAAACCAAAAAAAAACGTTGTTGTTTCGATGTAAGGTAACATTAATGTATCAAGATATTTCATTTAACTACAAATATAAACAAATATGCAACGTCAATATATCTATTATGCCATCACAATAGCAAGCATAAAATAGGTAAAATAATTAAACATTATAAAAAGAAAAAACGTAAAAAAAAACAACCAGAAATTCTTTGCGATTTTAAAGTCGACATCGGCCTGTTTACATGCATATAATTTAGTTCTGTCTAATACGTCAGAATGAACATTTCTTTAGCTTTAAATGCTTATAAATTACATGCTGTCATTTTCGTCTGATTCTGTTATAATTATCTGCTGTTCATTTAATGCGCTTAATACGTGTATAACCAAACCCTGATGTATTCCTGAACATCATTAACATGTGTTAATTGGCGTTCTGTGATGTTTAGCGTATTCTGATTATTAAAATCAAAAGTGTATTACGAGAAAAACATCATAACCGTTATCCGATTTTCTTTCATGAGCACTATAATTTACCATTTCTTCTTCAAAACAAGTGGCCTGAGGGCCTTAACGATCATCTGACTACCTTGGCAATAGCCATATAGGAAATTAATTAGATATGGTGTCACAGTAGCCATCTTTTGATATCAACTAGAGATGTAACAAAAAATGTCAAGATTATATCAGAAACATTTCTCGCAAGTTTCAGCCAAATCGCATCGGTAGAAATTGAGGAATTCAAAATGTGATTTCAAAATGGCGGCTGTTGTAGCCATCTTGAATTTCGAATAGACCCGAAAAAATACAACACTTGGTCATGACCATTTCAGGGTCATATCAAGTAAGTTTCAGCTGATTCGCACCGGTAGAAATTTCATGCAAGTTTCAGCTAAATAGCACCGGTAGAAGAAGTTCAAAATGTGGTTACGCACATGGTATGGAGCACGACGACGGAAGAAGCATGATGACCTTCAGGTCAGATGACCTCAAAAGCAACAACATTTTAGAATGGTGGATACTACGCGATACTCTTTCACGAATTTCCAGTTATAGTGATCGTGACTTTTGAATGTATCACATGCCTTTATAGATTGCTGCTAATCTTTTCTCAGAGAGAAAGCTATAAAAAGTTATACAAAGTTATAATATAATTTAAGGCATTTTTTCTGAGAGCGCAGCAGTTAATTTAGTAACGCTTGGAAAAATACCACATAAAAACATTAGTGAAAGACAAACCTTCCATTTTATTCTTACCTGAATCAAACAATTACATTTTGTCCTGAATTTTAACTTAAAAGCTGTTTTACGTGAGCAGATCGTTTGTTTGTTTTTTAAAACTGTTACTAAATAGAAATATGCCAGGTAAATAAAAAGGATTTCTAACGGCGAAAGAGTTATCTCCCCTGACCCATTAGTCTTATCGATATTGACATGTGTTTTGTTCTAATATGACCGATCGCCAGGTGTAATATAGCCACGCCTCATGCTCACAAACGCACGTGTTTCTATTCAATGTCGGAGCAAACATCGTAGCACACACAATACAAAATTCAGAGTCACGTGCGGTTTGATTGACAGCTGGCGATCCGTCAATTGTGTGCGCTGACTAACTGTAATGATAGAAACCATTTATATAATTATTAATCATTCGAATCATAGCTTTGCTGAATTACTGGAATTGAGTTTATAACAAGAAAAAATAATATTTAACACAGAAAATACGTGACTGCGGCTACAAATTATATCTCAGCGCCATTCTCCGTTGCAAGGCGGAAAATTCCGAAGCAACTGCTCACGTTAAACAGCTTTTAAGCTAAAATTCAGGACAAAATGTAATTAATTTATTCAGGTAAGAATAAATTGGAAGATTGTCTTTCACCAATGTTTTAATTTTGAATTTGTCCAAGCGTTACTTGTTTGTTATCACGCGAGTGTGTGATTTTGTAATCACGCGAGAGTGTGACTTTGGATACTGTCTTGTGTTCTTGTGTTGACTTCCTGTTTCCGGTTTTTGAGAAAGTTTTCCAACTCTACATATATTGGATGATTTACATAGAATAACGTTACCGAGACACCTCTATCACATGAGTTCGCTGCGCTCTCTATAAAAAAAATCCGAGTATCTTTTGTTTGAAACATATAAGGAACAAAACAAAAGCTGCAACTATTGCTAGTATGATTCGGTTTGAACAATATTTTACATGTACTAAAAGGTTAGATTCAGAAACAAGTACAATGTATTCATATTACTTCATCTCCATATACATGTATGTATATGTATTTTTATCATCCTATTTGCCTTGGCATTAGGAATAAAATTGTGCAACGAAGCGAAGCTGACACACGCTTACAAACTGGAGTTTGCCGAAGTTGTCAAAACACCTGTGTTCAAGTAGTTCAATGTATTTGAGATTGTCGTCTGACTTGACGATATTACACGGGGAGAAACTACGTCACATACACGGAGAAACAGAGATTTAAAAAAAACCACTTGCTACAGTTACATGGAAATGTCCGGGATGCGATGTACTCAGTGTCATGTTGAGATTGACGATATTGGTGAAACAGCATACCGTCTTCTACTTTGAAGCGAAATTTTTTTCCGTAATTTAAATTGCAACGGCAACAACGTACGTGACGAAGTTTCTTCCCCGTGTTTTATATCGGGAAGATCAACAACTCTTCAACTCCTTACAGTTCTAGGCCAATGGAACAGAGCACTAGATAATGGAAACTCTATTAATTGTTCAGAAGGCGTTTGATACCGTAACACACAAAAGATTACTTAAAGGGACATGAACCCAAATAAATTATGTAAATTTGAGTAAAATACATATTGAATATGTGTCAGATACCTTACTAAGTAATATATATCAGTTATTGTGCAAATGTGTCAAATAAAATAATAATAATGGAAATTCCACCATTCTGTATTTTGAACCGGCCCGGTCGAATTTTGTTACGATAGTAGAGTAGTATTGGACTTTAGTGCCTCCCACAATGCACTGCACAAATGTAAACAAAATGGTGGGTCAAAAACATAGGTGAAGCGAACACAAACGAATTCTGATATAAAACAGTGTACGTCAAGAGTCAGTTATGTGTGCGATTTGGAAAGTATAGGTAAATATAAATGGATCTCTGAAATGCAAGAGACGGAAGCAACTCCCCACTTTAAACTTGCGTGATATACATATGTGCAATAAGTCAGGAATCTCACTTCGCGGTGCCCTGTCGAATGTTTGACTTTTGACTTATAACTCTTACGCTAAATACAAATTGTTTTATAACTAATATGGCTTAAACTTCATTTGTCAACCATCGTAAATTAGTTTTCCTGTCGTTTTAGATAACCAATCATTGTAATAAAATATTCAATAAATATCCGAAAACCATATCTAAGCATACAGAACAACTTATTTAAGGTTCATGCCCCTTTAAAAAACTAAAAGCATATTGAATACATCACACTGTCGTTAAATGGATAGAGGACTTCTTAAACGATAGGAAGCAGCGAGTTGTAATTCATGGAAATAATTTGGCTTGGAGACCCGTCACATCTGGAGTTCCACAAGGGTCTGTAATAGGTCCGATATTGTTTGTTGTATACATAAATGACCTCCCGGATACTCTGCACTCTGAGACATACCTGTTCGCGGATGACACGAACATTTTCAGAGTTATCACTGAAGAAAATGATCAAACAATTCTACAAGAAGATCTCCATAATATGGTAGCATGGTGTGATACATGGCTCTTGAAATTGCATCCTAGGAAATGTAAACACATGCACTTAGGAAGGACAAGTGTTAACGATTACACTTACTACCTTGCTGAAGTGGAAAAAGACTTAGGATTAATGATCGATAGCAGTCTCGAATTCGAAAACCATATATTTGAAAAAATCAACAGAGCAAATATGATGATGCCACTAATAAGAATACCATTTATAAATTTGGACAAAGAAACCTTTCTATTATCATATAAATCATTAGTGAGAAATCATCATGATTTCGCATGTGCTATCTGGTTTCCGTACAATGCGAAATGCATCGAAAAAATCGAAGGAGTACAAAGAAGGGCAACAAAGCTGGTCGCTGAAATTAAAAACATTTCATACATAGACAGACTAAAATATCTACAGTTACCAACATTAGCGTTTAGGAGACAGCGAGGAGATATGATAGAAATTTACAAAAAAACCAACGGAATGTACGATCGTGAAGCTACAAGATTTTTGAAGATGTGGAAAGATGTTTCGTCGCGGTCCAGAAATAGAGGAAATTCTTTAAAAGTATTCCCTCAACAATGGAACACTGTAACGAGAAAAAACAGTTTTTCACTACGTACTGCAGCGGTGTGGAACAACTTACCAGAGAGTTTTGTTTGTGTTAAGAACTTAAATGTTTTAAAAACGAACTGGATAGACATTGGAAAAATATCGATGATTTCAAGGCTAATTGACAACCTCAGGTGATATTACAATCAATAACTGTATTCATAAAGTATGTACATAATTTGAGTCTGGTGTAGAGGATATATTTTCCTGTACCAGAAATCTGTCATTAAATGTCATTAAATTACACCGTTGGGAGCCATGTGATTATATAATCGACGGTAGATCCATCGATAGATTGATCAACTTCACTTGTGTTCGATGGATACAATGTATTTGTGGTGACGCGTAATTATAAACACGTGAATTACTAGCGGTGCATCTTTTATAATACACATTATTAAAGTCTTAAAGAAAAAAGACAAGAGGATATGTTTATAACTGACCTCTCTCAGAGGGTCTCACGCCCGTCCACCCCAAAGACTCGTAGGACGATGACAGACACAGAGGTAATGTTTACATTTGACATACATCATTTTGAACAAAAATGAAAGCACTGCACGTCGGGATATTTTTTCACGTTTTTTTAATACAGTGATTAATTAAAAAAAAAGTTTCTATTATATATAAATACATGTATATAATAGATAAGCAATTAGACGGTACTGCTTATTTCTACTAAGAGTATGGTTTACTCATGTGAATGATCTTGGCAGTATTGCTTATGTACAAATTCAAATATCCAATATGAGGGTCAAATCTTTACGACGTTCTATTCAATATGTATATCAATATTGAATGCAGGCTAACATACGGTATAAGGGAGATAACTTAAAAAAACAATATCAAACTAGTAACGTGTGTATCTTCGTATTGTCTGTTTGATATGTGGATATAGAGTATATTACTTTCCCTCGAAATACTCTTCGAACATACTTATGAAATGAAATTGAAGTATATCACAACCTACATGTCATACACAATTGCATATTTAAATTCAATTATATCGGTTCTATAAAGTCATATTAGTGTTTGAATTTATATTCGCCCTATGTCACCTCCTTGGGGAGACTAATTACCACCGTTCAATTATCACAGACTCGTGTAGATAACTACAGTTAAAGCGTAAACTCATCTATTTCCGACAGCGATTAGAAATCGGCAAATGAGGTCTTAGTTTATTTTTTCATGAGATGTGAAAAAACTACCGAAAATATTTCTATTAAATTCTAAATTGTGTTCTACTTAAAGGTTAATTTAACAACAAATTACATATAAATAAAAAGTTGTAGTTATTTGGATACAATTTAGTCTGAATCGATGTATAACTACACGCCAATGAAAAAAACCCACATGCTTTTAACACGTTCGTCATAAATATATTATCATTAATTCATTATGTTACCTTTTCTATATTGATTAATTGCATAAAATATTTTGAAGTGTCTTTTTACATTTCAGCATTATTAAGTTTTCAATAATAGAGTATAACCTGACAAGAATATAATCAACACCATAAGGCTTCATATATACAATCAATTTCCTGAAATCGATTAGATGTCTGGACACCGTTATTTTAGCGAAAAGTATCAAAATGGGTTCAGTATTCTATTACACGTACTTTCCACTGATACTTATTCAGTTTATGGCATCTGCTCTTAACATGAGATTCGACAGAAGCTGAAATTACAGTTTTCACAGCATTTAAGTAATGAAAACATGACCATAGCTGTTAGTAGGACGTTAATAAATCAATCAAACAAACAAACAAACAAACAAATGAAAGGCATGTAAATTAAAATATTTATTCGATCACTGGATATCATATCACTTTTGATCAATTTTGAAAAGTATCACTGAGTGTTTGTTTGTTTGTTTAATTAACGTCCTATTAACAGCTATGGTCATGTAAGGACGGCCTCCCATGTATGCGGTGTTTTGCGTGTATGTTGTGCGAGGTGCGTGTGTTGGGAGGCTGCGGTATATTAATGTTGTGTCTTCTTGTATAGTGGAACTGTTGCCCTTTTTATAGTGCTATATCACTGAAGCATGCCGCCGAAGATACCAAGCAACACACCCCACCCGGTCACATTATACTGACAACGGGCGAACCAGTCGTCCCACTCCCTGTATGCTGAACGCTAAGCAGGAGCAGAAACTACCTCTTTTATAGACTTTGGTGTGTCTCGGCCAGGGGACAGAACCCAGAGCCCTCCTCACAGGGGCGAACGCTCAACTCAAGGCCAAAAGTGAGGCGGTGCCAAGGGAGGCACTAGGAAAGATAAAGTCAGTTAGGAAGAAGAGAAAAGATAAGAGCCTAAATTTAGTCGCCTTTTACGATCATGCAATAGGGGCAGCAGGTACAATTCTAACGCCCTACCTGCAGGGCCTATCACTGAGTGAATTAGTTACATGGGTAAATATCCCCAATCCGCTTTCTAATACATATTCATTCATCGGATATCATTATATACCAATACAGTAAGTCATACACTACTCTATTGATGTATACATTTGTATATATATAATATGCACATCTACAATGTATAAGGATCAATGTCATCAAATTTCGTTGAAATTCATCCGGTAGTTTAGGAGCATTAGTCGGTCGATCGGTGTGCCGGGATGGACAATCGAAATCCAGTATACCCCCAAAGTATAACATAGTGGGGGAGTATAAATACATGTACAGAGCTAAGTATAACCAAAATGACAACATCAATACATTCATGGTTTTTATCAATTTGTTATAAAAATATGTCCCGATGATGCGTTATTTTCTATGTTGGCTATTATAGCTTGAATCTATTCATCTCAGATGATCATATTGTCGGTCGATGTAGTTTCTATATCCGATGTATATGTAACTTTCAAGATTCTTCGCAAACAAAGAAATGATATTCCGTGGTAGATACTTTAATGAACTTTCCATTCACGAATATTAACATTCCAGGTTACTAATGTTTGTTCAAGAGGTTTGGGAGGAGAATCCCCACCCAACCTGGCTTCCACCCCATCATGTATGTATTGTCTTGAACCTAGTCGAACTAGGTCTGTAAACAAAAAAAAAGTATCTAATACAGTAAACTAATACTAAAAGAGAAAAAGAAGACAAATATCAAATAATACCATGTACTAAATTGAACACAATAAATGGTTAAAATGTCAATACATTATTTACGTTATTTTCTGGAAACCCTTTCAATATCGCAAACAATTTAATCATGTTTATTGATTTCAAAAGTGGGTAAACAATTTTTACGACGGCCCTCGCATCTCGAAGTGTTTTCGACAGCATGACGAATATATTCGTAGTGAATTTATCTTCGCCCAGGTTTGTTTAAATCAGGAGTAGCGGTCCAGATATCTGGGGAATTCTAGATTAAAACGGTGGTAAGCGAAGCTACAGAAAAACATGGCCGCACTGTTGGCGAGGCCAAGTTCATGGACAGAAAAGGCCGCCGTATGCCGTGAGGGCAGTGACGAATACGTTCCAAGTAATTGTCGGAAAGAAAAGGTTGACGAACGGCCCCGACATTTGGAAAGAACATTAAAATTAATGAGTAGATAGCCTGATAATATTAAAGCTATTGTAATACCCTATTTTTAGTGATACCTTTAGACCTCTGTGAGTGGATGCCATACTGTTTAAAAAAAGTGAAAGTGATTTTCAAAAGCTGAGAAAATTAGATTTATTGATGAGTAGACAGCCAGGACTTGGATTTCATGGTAATGAGGAGAGATGGTCAGATGCAGACGATGACGATTCCTTGAGGCTCATTTGTTGGGAAGACCCGCTGTGTCTTTCAGAATATGTTCCCAGCTTCCATTAGCATTTTTAAAAATTCTCTGAAACATCTTTGCCATATCTATCCTCCTCCTTTCTTTGGCATCGGCGACCGCAAAATCACTACTATTCATACTAAGCTCAGGCACCCGTGTTGTTCCTTAAATTATGGTTTAGTTTTCTTGCAGAAACTTAATACATTATTAGTATTTCCCATGGCTAGAAAATGTTGGAAGTTTCTAAAATTTATATGAGTTCGTGGTCTCGCTATTTGATCTAACGAATGCACCAAGGGTTACTAAACTCCTTATGCCAATTTTGCAAACATTTCTAGTAGTGGTGTTTATGGGTTTTATAATATTGATGATTCGCAAGTATAAGCGGCAAAGAAGGATCAATGTAAAAGAAATTGTTTGGTGCTACATGTAGCAGAGAAATTAATAATGGCAGAATTTAAGAGTAATGAGGAGAAATCATCTTCAAAGCAGATACAATTTTTGTACATTTGGGTTGCCCTGCAAGTAGGACGTTAGAATTGTACCTGCTGCCTCTATTGATGACTGAATTTGTTCTTCCTAACCTCTCGCTTGACACCGCCTTTTTTGGCCTTTTGTTTAGCGGTCGCCCGCTTCTGTGAGGTAGGCTTTGGGTTCTGTCCCCTGGTCGAGACACATCAAGGTCTATAAAAGTGTTAATGTCTGCTCCTGAACGACTGGATGGCCCGTTGTCAGAATAATGTGACCGAGTTGTCAGAATAATGTGACCGAGTGAAGTGTGTTGCTTAGTGTGTCTCTGGCAAGGGACAGACATAGAACCTTTATCACAGGAGCGAGCGCTCAACAGAAGGCCAAAAGTGAGGCTGTGTCAAAGCACATGCTTGGAAGAATGAAATTCAGTTACGAAGAAAAGATAAGATCCTTAATTTAGTCGCCTTTTATGATCAAGCGATAGGGCAGCAGGCATAATTTTAATACCCTACCTGCAGGGCGAATTACAAGAAAAGGAATTGACAACAGGACGACACCTTGATGAACTCAACGTTAGGTCCCTTAAGCCCACAGACAGAAATTGTGTGTTGGTGTGTTTGTGTGTGTGTATGGGTGGAGGGTTTCCTATATATTTATAATACATTTTATGTATATAACATTCTACATGTATATACATGGAAGGACATCACAGTGCGTTTAATTCTCATGAATTTTGCTATAGAATTACAACCTGATAATGTATTATGTACATTTTTGTATACAGAAATTCAAATATACTTACTCAACATAAATGTGCCTTGGAATCATTGGTGCAGCAGTTACAGTACTGTATAATGCAGAGCTGTCAATGTATGTTATATAACAACTGTTATACAGGCTTGTATCATCATTAACTTTGATTGATATCACTTCAAGGTTTGTTGAATATCATTGTTGTGTATAATTATCTGAAACGGACTAAAAGTGATCCAAAAGTACATATAGTGAAACGGACTATAACGCATGTTAAAATTGCATTGCTTACAAACGCTCGAGTGATCACTATATAATCGTTGTCCTCTTCGTGCTTGGTTACATAAATGGACGGTTTGTAAACACTCGAGCTCCTGTGTATGTTGTTCCTTAAAAGCCCAAGAAACATAACAATCATGATCAGAAGGTGGGTCATGTTGTTTTGGTAACGATTTCAATAAAATGTCCACAAACATCTGCACATGGCCCGTGTTTTACATGTAAATCGAAAGTGGCTGTCCCGGTGAGGAAATACAGTACTCTAGAAATAGATATCGCTGTCGTCAGCATCATATATTTCTTGTTCTAAGTCACAAATATCCAATAATGTTTGAAAATTCATTATTCTAATGATAAGTTGAATACATTTCTTATGTGAGTTTTTTTACATTTATATCGTTTGAGAAAATAAACTCAGAATCGATGTCCATCTTCATCGCACAGGTGCTTGTTTTGTATCGATGACGTCAACATTAGAAATTGTACCGGATCGTGATTTCCGTCGAAGTTATTAGCTGATTTGTAGAGGAAATAGAAAACTTATTTCGGCATGTTATGAATTACAAATTTGTTTATATTGACCAGTGGTTTCTCGGCTTTCTTGGTATGTATGATAAATAGATATTTATTTTGTATTAGGATTTCGTCGAAGTTTACTGCGTAGTACACATGGTACTGTATTACATGTATTTATGCTACGAAAAAAATAATGCTAGAACGGATTTCTTTAAATATAATTAGTCACACATAAAATTGTCATAATCAACTACAAAATCTGTGAAATACAAGTATTATTTCTCTCTCTACTTGTTGCATAATTCGAGATACAATGTCGAATCTCCGCTCCGGCGATTACGCCGTCTGACACATGACGTCAACAATTTAAAAATGTTCGGAATTAAGTTTGCATTATTTTTCAACACTCTGAAAGAGAGAAAAAAACCGTTGCCAAATTAATTTTTTCTTAGGACAAAAGTTTTCGGCTATTATCTGTAGTTTTACAGGATGTTAACAGTATCCCTATAGTTCAACAAAAAAGGGAGATATAGCGATTTTCAGTCTCCCAAAACTCGCTCCTCGCACAACATACACGCAACATACCACATACACGGGAGGCCGTCCTTGCATGACCATAGCTGTTAATAGGACGTTAATCATTCAAACAAACAAACAAACCGACATGAGAACGCGTAGAAATGCGTAGTTGGGAGTTAAGGGGTTAAAGTAATTACAACAGAAACTATGCAAGTTAAAAGTACTAAATATGACACCATAAAGCACACACACCCTCAAAATTGACAAAAATCGACATGGGGAAAATATTGAGAATTTTGGTTTGAAATATGTTAATTTACGCATATGGATAATAAAGGGAACAAACAACGATAAATTTGTATAAAGACAAGTACAGAATACGACATCTATACTTACATGTACTACAGAAATGTACAAGAACATGTAAGTGTTATAAAAAACGCTTTAAAGGCAAATAATTGAACAAGGAGGTGGTCGGCAATATAAATTCATTAAGTTTCAAAAATAATGTCATGTTTATCATATTAATAAACTTTACTACCTTCAATCAATCACACATCTGCGATAACTACTTACTACCATAAAACAAGCATAAATGAAGAATATAGTCTACTTAAATAAAAATATCTATACCTATTTTTATTGAATTAGTTACTTAATTAAGATTTCTCATAACAAATAAAAATCTAGCTGACGTCTATTCAAATATAATTGAAACGTTTTAAAACCCGGAAATAAGTCTAGAATTGAGGGTTTTAGTGAGTCTCTCTTAGAGAGCCGACACCGACATACGACAAGGAAATACTGGTTTCATTTACATCTTTTTATTGCCAGGTTTTCGGATCTAGTCAATCCCTATTAAATATACAAATAACACTAATTAATACACAATCGAACGCACTCAAAGTGATTACACTCACACTTACAAAACTCCTATTTAGATTTGGAAAATATTATTGAACAATTTCACATATCTCCACAACAAATACAAATATCAAGTTACGGTGAGTAAAACTAAAGGATGTTTGATATTATTATCAAACACAACAACTGATACATTACATATAACACGACCAAATAATACAAAGTTTTAATACCAACAGTGATCGATCGAGGGAAATATATGAAAAACAGATAATTTACTGTTTTAGAAAGATTTAATTAAATATTCCAATAATTAAATTATCATCATTCACCACGTATATGGCACAAGGAACGTTCATAAAAATATGCTTAGAAATGACGACAGGGCAAAGATGATCGTCTTGTCTATTGAAAATCCAAATTAGAAGGGAAGAAAGGAAATGAAGTAAGGCGGTATAGGAAAGAAAGTGTTAACGCGTATGTCCAGGTCAAGTGGTCATTGTCCGTAACATGTACATATATACTGTATACATATTATGTCTAATATACCTAATCGGGGCCTACTATTCTACATACAACACACGTACATGTATACGCGACGAAACCTGAAGTAGACGCAGAATTACGGATCAATACAAAGAAATACAAAAACACAGACAAATACATTTAATATAATAAATTAATAACATTAAATAATAAATACATATTCTTATTTAACAGGCTGCCACACGTCTATCAAAAACCGATTTTTTTACCCGAAAAAAATCATCGATTTTTATTATTTTCAAAGCTGTTATTTAAGCACTTAATGATAAAATTCCCTAAATTATATTTGTTGACCGTATATTAAACAAATTGATTTTCATTGATTTTCACTTTTGACGTACAAGTTTTGACCTTATTAATCCACATTTCCCTTTATCTTATAACAGCCGATGTCATATAATAGTTACTAAAACAAAAACACTTGAATTGTTTCTGTTGCAGTTACTTTAAAATTCTTTATATTTAATGTATCATAATTCATTTTTTCTGTGCATTTAAACGATTCTCATAGCTTAATGAATCCAATCTTTTAGCTTTCAACAGATTACTTAAGAAAATATTACATGTAAAAAAAATGTGTTCAGTTATGGCACATAACGTTAATTTTAGAATTCCGTTTGGTTATGTAAACAAATTGGAAAATGATAGCACACTAAAATAAATGTTTTATGTATATACCTGTCAGGCTGTATACTGTTATCAGTCTTCCTAGCAGCATAGTCGACGTCGTGGTCTCTTACAGTGTGTTAGAAAAGTGGGTATCGTGTTTAAAAAAGTCCAATCAGGGAGTCGAAAGATATCAGCCACATTTCGTGCTGTGCTCTGGGGCATTTGATTGACAGGAATTGAAGTGTGTGCACCAGCTAAGGAGATTATGTAGTAACCTGAATGTTGTCATCGCAGCGTCAGCCTGAATAAGCAAACGTAATCATCATAGCACACACATTGTGGTGTACTAAACGCGTAAATGTTTATAATGTCCCTAGTTGATATTTCAGAGTACCGTGGTTTTATCAGTAATAAGAAACCCTATTGTTTTAAAAGTCCGGCGTTGACTTACTTCGTAGCTGTGCTTGAGGCTGAGGTGTTATTTACAGCAGGCTATTGTTATATTAAAAGCTTTCAAAATGGTGCTACTCAATATCATTGATTTACAAACAACTGATAACACTAGTGTCATTATTTATAATATTCAATAATAAAAACATCTGTAATTGCGTTCCGTATGATACAAACAAATGTAATATCAAAATATTTCATATCTATACAATTTTGTATTTCACTTTTGCCGAGTTATGTATTAAAGATAATATCATTAAAAATTTAATTTCTTAACAATGCCACTTTTTTACAATGTATATCTTACTCATTGTTATATTTGATAAAATATTAAATACATAAAATTTTTGTTCCTTATACCTTAAAAGGCTTTTCGCACGCCTAGAATTGCTTTCCGGTTAAAGGAGAGCAACATGTTTTTGTATTTCATGCGATTTGGCATACTTGGTAAAAACAACACTTATTTATTCCCCAGAAATGATTACATACGTTGAAGGCTGCCAAGGTTGGGGCCTTAGGGTCTACCTTCAGATATCAATAATGTCCCCTCACATGCAAGTGCAGTGTTCAAAATTCATGAAAAATTCATTGAAGCAGCACATTGAATCCATCGTGAGATTGACTTCCTCCCTTATGTCCATCAGTCACCACAATCACTTCAATAAGGATGTTTGAATTCAAAACACTAAGACAAATACTTAAAACGTTAAAATGCCCTACTCTTTTTGTAAGTCATATCATGATGTCCCAACCCTCGGGTACCTATAAACAAAAATTAATCAGCATCGGTGGTGGATGTTAGAGGGCCGAAATTGACATCCTCCTTTGGTAAAGGTTTCTGATGTGTTTCATTTACAAAACGTTCTACTGACTGCAATATAATGAAAATTAGACTTTCAATACCGCTCCTCTACGATGCTCTATAATACGTTCCAATACAAGATTTGCCAAGACCCCGTTTGTATAACTTGTACGACAGATGAACTTAAAAGCTTAAACTAACATGTTTATGTGTGTAGGCCGAAAAAAATGTCTAATATATTCTGTATGTGGTATATTGCTCTGTCTGGGGCGCGTCAGCATCCACACACATGAAAGAGTCTTATAATTCCGCATTGCGTTATAACGACGTCAGGAAACGTGTTCTACATATCGCAACACCAACGAGAGTTATAAGAGAATTATGATATCTTAAATTCATTCCCATTTTGTTTGGTAAGAGTATATAGTGTAAGTCCCGAACAAATGGAAACATTGTAAGTTAAACGAAATTGAGAGCGCACGTAGTAATTATTTTAGGTACGACATTTTACAATGTAATTACATCTGAGACGTGGTTAATAAAAGTATAACGAAATTGAAGATCCAATTGTCAAATGGGAAAATGTTTAAACTAAACATGTACAGGAATTATAGAAATAGACAGTTTGAAGTGTACTAATATATGTATTCGCTACTTTATTCAATATAAATGTCAGCCAGACCTAGAATATAAAAATATATATAAAACATAAAAAGTACTGGATTAACTAATTGAGAGGAAATATATGTTATCAAGTACAATGTATCGTCCTCCAAACCAAGCTGTCCGCACTAAGAATGGATTCCTTACATACTTTACTGATACAATCCAAAACATGCAGGCCACAAATCTATTGAATATTATAATCACTGGAGATGTTAATGATAGATGCACTTTATGTAATTACTAGCATGTCACAATACGTCGTCTACTTGATACTGCTCTTCAAAATAACTTGCCACAGTTAATCTGTTTTTGTTTGATTAATTAACATCCTATTAACAGCTATGGTCATGTAAGGACGGCCTCCCATGTATGCGGTGTGTTGCGTGTATGTTGTGCGAGGTGCGTGTTTCAGGAGACTGCGGTATATTCATGTAACATGAAACTAGTCATGTTACTTAAACTTCATCATGCATCCTTGATCTAAGTGTTGTCGACCCATTTTGTTGCAGATGTTGATGTTAAATCGGTACTCTGTAATATTGATCTTAACATTTTTTTTAATTTTGATCATTTATCATAAAGGTAGAACAACATCGTAGCTAGTAGATTTTTTGCATTTATTTAGTAACAAATAGTACTTACCACGGATTCATACCACATCAGGCTCATACGAGAAAAATGAAATCATGACGCTTTGAACAGGAACCATCTGCATGGGCAGTTGTCATTATTCACCAAATTATATATCAAGGTAAAATATATATCAGAGCTTGATGTCAATCATTTGATAAATGTCATATCTACGTAAACAGTTCATCAAACATAGTTACATTCCTTTTTACTACATACAACATCTGTGGTGATAATTGAAAGACATGAGAAAGAGTGAGAGTTTAATATAGAAAAAAATGTAAGTGTTAGTATACCGATTATAATGCACCTGATATTTCCCGTGGTTATGACATCATGATAAGACATATTCGTTTGGGTATTTTTTGCTCTTATTAAAGTTGTCTACTTTAGTTCACTTTGTCACTACAATTGTAGGAAGGGAAATAACTCTGTATGGATCTTTAATGAGTAGCCAATATGTGTGTGTATTATGTTATGTATATAAGATACTTATCAGTACGTTAAAATATGTGATTTAGAATAGTTCTTCCAATATAACATCTTTTGAATTTGTCTTTCATGTATTTTCTGTACATGTTGTGTCGTGTATATTACTTTTAAAAAATGACTAAAAATCAATTAAAAAACATATCCGTATGAGTCAGGTCGGGCCAAATTCTGTTTGACAAGTTGTTTTTGGAAACAAATGACATTATTGAATGACTTTCATGAATTATTATGCAATGATATTTCGAAAATAAACAAAATGCAAAATATGACTTACTGTCGAAAATAGGTTAACTGTGTGACAAGCAAGCATAAAGTCCATTTGACAGTTAACGTTTACATAATGCATTTTTATCATACATGTATACCATCCAACTGTAGTATCCTGGAAGTGAACAGTCGCCATGTCATGGTGAAGTACGCAAGTGGACGTTGCATTTCTGTATGTGATGAAACAACACTCGGCTGTTGATAAACATTGTATCATACAGTTTTTTACCCTGGGCCTGAAGTCAACTGCACATAGCATATCGCAAAATGAAGTGCTGCTGAATTTCTTAAATAAAATAAAACCGTATTAAAAGGCAGCTTAATGTTTAGTTGAATCTATGCTTCTTATGCACACATCAAGAATACTAGTAGTTTTCGTATTTTAGTACATGAGGGTTTAAGAGCTATCTTCCTTTATTGGCAAGATTAGTGTTTTTTAGAGTTATTCCCCTTAGTAAATCGGGCGTACCCTTTTCGTATAACTCGCACGCTGATTGGTCAATTATATTGTGGGATGCTGAAGTCCCTCTTATCAGTCAGCCATGTTGCATTTTGAAGACAAGAGCTAACTTTTTTTATTCAGATTTTTTAACAAAAGTTGCCAATCCCCTTCGGTAGGCGATTCCCGAAATATCCGAAAACCGACCCGTGCTGTCCGAGCTCTAGACTCTTACTTACTCATCACAAAGCATAACACATATAATTTTACTGCATACTTCCAACCTCTCACAAAGGAAAAGTATGGCCAATAAATGTCTTGTTACCACAGTTGACTCCACAATAACCCCCTTTCATGGCTAATCAGGATTACTTGACCATGAAAGGGGCTGAACCCCCCATTCATGGCCAATCAGGATTATTACATGACCATGAAAGTGGCTGGGCATGTGTGCAGTCAACCATGGTAACAAATGCTGGAAGAGAGGGAGGATAATCATTACTCACCTTGTTCTAATGATTAGATTAATCAATAGACAAATTAACCAATGCTGACAAAATCTTTAAAAATACAATGCAAAAGGAAAATTACATTAATTTTCATTTAAATGCACATCAAAAAGCTTCATTAATTATTATTTAAATTAATTATCATATGATAGCAACTTCGTATCGTAAGGAAAAGTTTTTACTCCTCATGAACCTTTTTTATCAACAAATGATGCCTTAATATTAACATATATGCATTTTATCAATTGAAAGCACAGATATGGAATTAGTTTTTTTTTAAAGTTACTTACATTTAAAGTTTCCGACAATTTCTTTTTTCATGAACTGATTTTTCTTGCAATCGCTGAACAAAACTTGATAATAATCCAATTGTTTCATACTGTATATATCTCCTAAAACATTTTGATGCAGTATTTTGCAGAATCAAAGTTTTTTTTATCTCTACACATTGCAAAACTCCTTGTGCTCCTTACGATGGACAATGACAAACTGATATATTAATATTGAGCAAAGAACCTCTAATACTGAAAAGTGCTCACAAGCATAACAGGTACAGGTAAATCAAAACAGAAAACAATGGAAGAGTTGGGGTATAGAGGTGGAAAGGTGTGTATTTTTTTTAATCAACCTGTCTTTTTGTTCGAGGTTAAGAAGCATGCAGTAAGTCAGTTATTGCATGATTTCTCGTCACTCGGCTTCGCTGGGGAGTAATAAATCCCATATTACTCGAAGCCATGCAATAACCTTTACATATAACAATAACAATAATACGGAAGATCAACAGATGGCATTTTGAACAAGTGTCAGTGGTACGTCCTGCAGGTAAAATAATTGTTCATTGTCCTGGGGATAAGCGTCACACCTGGTTGGACCAGTCTCTTTTATACTGTTCAGATAACTCCACACAATAAATAGATATAATTACTACTCAGAGTTAAGCCAACAACAATAAGTCGGAGAATTACGAATAACAATATCAAAAGTAAATGAATTGATCATAGAATTTCAGTACAATGCTATTACACAATATTAAAATGATTTAGCAAAATTTTGTAATAACAAGTCCCGAATGATATAATAGATCAAATGTAAATAAATGTTCTAATAAGCACTTTTCCCTTATGAAAGTATTAAGGGAATATACAATAATGAATTTTAATTTTTACAATTGTACCTGTTGTCTCTATTCCATAAAAGTCGACTAGATTTAGGATACTATATTTTATCTTCTTCCTTACTTTTTTTTACTTCTTACTAAAATCTCCGTTTTAGCGCTTGTTGCTCCTGCTCAGCGCCCAGCATAAAGGGAGAGACAGTGGCTAGCCGGTGTTCAGTATAACGTGACCGGATATGGTGTGCTTGTGATCGGTGTCTTTGGCATCATGACTGTGAGATAGCTGAAGTTTGTTTCTGGTATTTCTTACAAGGTAATGAATGTATTTGTCTTCAATTTTATATCTAGCCTCCCCATTGAACCAAATTGTACATATTACTTGCTTTTCCAATTATCATTGTCTGGAAATTTTCTATTGCAAAAAGGTAGACATGCTGGTACTTCATACTTCGTATTCAATATTATCATACAGAAAATTGCTATTACGAAATATATGCATACAATACGAATTATGCTGATGAAGCTTTCTCTACAGCCAATTGACGCAACACAACAACAAGTTTTTATGTCCCCAGACCATAGATCATGGTGACCTATTGCGATAGTCTTTTGTCCGTCGTCGTTCGTTGTACGTCGTCCGTCATTCGTTAACATGTCCTTGTGAACGCGATAACTTGAGCAAATATAAACCGAGCTGAATGAAACTTTGTATGTACATATGTAGACTAACATTGGAAAAATCTCAGACGTGCTCGAAAATCAGTTTGATTCAACTGTAATTTACGGAGTTTTTGCCCTTTGCACTAGTTAGTATTATTGGACCTTGTGAACACTTTAACCCAGTGTTTTCATGACCTCTTGAACTCTGATTATAGTATTAGTACGCCAGAGCCAAATTGCCAATGTTGATATTGGAAAAAAGCATACATTGGGATTAATAGTAACATATAGGTACATTTTTTGTAGTGTGTAGTGGCAATGTAAATATTGCTCTATAGTTAATGTATATACTGATAAAGATGGGGATATTTGTACTGTATACCTGCATTTATACAGTTGTGTAATACTTTCATTCCCTGGGGCTATTCCCCACCACACTTCAAAGGTGATGTCTTATCAGCGATGATATTATGTCAAGCATCACAACATGTGCGTTGTAAGTATACCTCATCTACGTATATTATCCCAGGGATCCTTTTATAGCAATCAATTAAATCGATACGTATCATGCATGCTGTGACGGCCTCTTTACCTGTAAAATCTAGCCTAGTCTACCAGACTCCATGAGGTTGTGTTTCAAACAAAGTAATTAAAATAATAATTGTATACTTACATATTTTATGAAAAAACACGTATTTCCTTTTATAAAATTGATTTACATTTTGTTTATGCAAGTATTTATTCAAAATGAAGATTCTCTATGCGTATTGTTTTGTATTCTTTTTTGTTTTCATTACCATACATGTGCATTATGTATCTATCAAGACAATGCTCTTCCCAAACTGAAACGTATTCTTCCCTCTGACCATGGATAGTTTTAACTGTAACTAACATCCTAGCCTGGCTCAGGCGAGTTCAGGTCCTAGTCCAACAGGTCTAGTATAGTAAAGAATGTAATTACCCGAATGAACGAACGATGTGTGAACATATAACCCAGAGTATGGAATTGCAGTTATCATTTGTATCCATCAACAGATTTCGTGTATAGTTAAAATATCAAGTAATTGTTTAAGTTAAACTAGTACAATTTGTATATCTGCAGGTAGGGCGTTAGATTTGTACCTGCTGCACCTATTGCATGATCGTAAGAGGCGACTAAATTTAGGATCTTTTCTTTAAATTACTTTATTCTTCCTAACGTCTCCCTTGACACCACCTCATTTTTGGCCTTTAGTTGAGCGCTCGCCTCTTTGAGGAAGGCTCTGGGTTCCCTGGTCAAGACACACCAAAATCTATAAAAGTGGTAGTTTCTGCTTCTGCTTAGCGCTCAGCATACAGGAAGTGGGACGACTGGTTTGCCCGTTGTCAGTATGATGTGACCGGGTGGGGTGTGTTGCTTGCTGTCTTCGGCGGTATGCTTCAGTGATATAGCACTATGAAAGGGCAACAGTTCCACTATACAAGAAGAAACAGCATGAATATACCGCAGTCTCCCAAAACATGCACCTCGCACAACATACACGTAACACATCGCATACATGGGAGGCCGTCCTTACATGACAATAGCTGTTAAATGTAATAGGACGTTAATTAATCAAACAAACAAATTGTAGATGAACTTGAACATAATTTAGTTGCTAAAAGTGTCTCTGCATCGGGCCTAGCTTGAAATATAACTGCTGATTTTATCGTAGATTCGTGTGTTGATTGTTAAGTGTGACATCATATACAAAAAAATGGTACAATGACAAGGATGGTACAATGACAAGGTCAAAAAAGGTCTCAATGTGTATCCTTTTGTAAAGTCAAATCCGGTCAAACAAACAATTCTTGCAAGTATTATACTCATTTGTAAACATAATGGCATGGTCATTTGGTGACAGAAACTGGCTATTTGGTAACAAATATCATGTACTTAACGCTGTGTACACTGGCATGTACAATATTTTGCATATTGTGCCAAAATTTAAAAACAACACAATCTACAAGTCAACAGTAATATGTTATGCCTCATACAAACACCCTCGTAACAACTTCGATATGTCCAAGTATACATAAGAAGTGATATATAGTCATACACATATCACTAGGACTCATAGCCTTCTCACAGGGGCGAACGCTCAAATGAAGGCCAGAAGTAAGGCGGTCACGTTACATCCTTGTTTCTGCCATGACGTCACCATGAACGTATTGTAAATGAAACTAGCTTATATGACATTAATACAAATGCAAAACTTTAAATCAAGAGAAGTAACCTGATATCGCGGTAGATAATATGATAAACATGTTCACACTGTATATAGTAAACGTTCGATCTATCGAACACACCTTCAGGATTGGCAATACCAAAAACAAAATATCAAAAATTCCCTTATCCTACTTCATACATGTTTGAACATAAAAAAGATCTCAACTTTGATTTTGAAGACGTACAAAGTGGCGGACGCTTTAGAAATAAATGGATATGCTCATGGTTTTCCATGAAGAGACCTGAATTAAGTTGCATATTAATCTCCAAGCAATTACCGTGAATCAAGTAACTACAATGTATGTTCTGCTGAACAAATTTTCCTTTGAAGTTATGGATGTCGATTTGTTTATTTCCGTAATCCTCGTGGCTTATATGATACAAGTACAAGTTAATATATATTGAATACGTTAAACATGCACAGCAGACTATACACTTAAACACAAACCTAAGCACACATTTATTATACATCAGATACTATATGATCACAGAATATTATAGAGACTGAGAACGTTTCTTGAATGCAAGTTTGAATATATTTCTGAGATTATTTAATTCTTTAAAGATGCTCCACCGCCGACAGAGCATAAATGATATTCATCATTAGAATAATAATTGGTGTTTAATATTGTATATATATGTCTAATTAACACTAAAGATAGTATAAGATAATTTATTTTGCCTTTGATGCATGCGCAATCAGCAATTCATTCCATATAGGATATAGTGCCACGGATTTTTTTCGGGATTCAATTAATTATTTTTTATATTTTCAACTTGAAGGAAAATTAGAAGCTAAAACTTTTCAATGGTGGTAATGGTGTAAATTACGTAACTTTTGTAACTGAAGAAAAATACTAAATCGCCTGCTCCTGTTTTTGATAGTGAAAAAATACCGATTGTCGGCGGTGGAGCATCTTTAACATTATTGACACTGAGTAATTGGACATGTTTGAATACACTTGGATGATAGAAATAATATTTCAGATATCTAGCTCGTATTTGGGTATAAAAAAGGACAATTAAGTATGAAATGAAATTCATCGTCTATATCATCGGTATTACACACTGTACATATTCTATTTGGTCATACTAAATTTTGATACCTACCACTTTCAATATTTAACTTATGAGTACTTAATCGTATACTTGTAATACTGTTTTTATGCTTTTGATAAACCGGATAAACCTAATTGTGTTGTTTTATGTTGAGTATTAATGTTAACTATGGTTACTTTTAATTTAAGACACAGATGTTGATATCTTGGTTATTTTATTATGAGAAAACATGCATTAACAAAATAAAAAAAGATAATTATACTGTTTGATTTATGATAAATTAAGGTAGTTATGGTTCTGAAAATACTACATCTTAATAATATAGTTCGATTTTCTTGAATTCTTACGGTATAAAAGTAAACATGTCATTCTTGTACAAACATAGATATATATAAGATCTGTTAAGGGGATATATAATTGAATATTTTTCTCAGACGAATATTGGTTTTTTTCATACACAGAAAAGAATAAAAAAAAAAACAAATTTAGATATCGATATGGAAAACGTTTCTTGTAATCTGAACCAAAAAATACATTACAAAATGGATACTTTATAAAACAAGTATAAAGAATATTGACCTATTTAAGAAAAGAATTGAGAATGTGAGACTTCCAACTTGAATCACGTTTGGACTACGGTTAAACTTATCAGATGTAAATTAGATCCTAGTACAATTTATTATATAATGTATATACTTATAATTAAATATAAATCTTGATGTCCTTTATTCAACAGGATATAAACAAAACCTGTGCCAAAATGGTTGCACGTGCTACTTGAATTCTTATAGTTCGGAAACGCATATCTTTCATGTCAATCGTGAATTAAGTATCAAGCATTTAAATTATTGTACACATAAAAATGTTGATAATCAAAATGTTGATGTGTCATTCGTTTCTAGCGATGTTAACTCTCCATTTTGAGTGAATTTGATGTTTCTGTAGAACTGGACTGGTCACTCTCTTCCATCTCTGTAACAATAACGAAATGATATTCTGTAAACCACTTTATCGTCGAGTATACAATAGTTTACGTCTTCCTTATTTTAACGTGTTTGCGATCAAATTCATTGTAATTTGAACTCTCGTTCGTGCTCTCAAGCCAAATACGTCCATATTCCATTTTGTAGACTTTATACAATTAATTTTATATATTAATATCGTATGCCCTTATTCGTAAGGACCTTCATCATCATTGAACAGAGAAAAAATAACTTAATTTCATTTTCTATCCATCTTGTAAGATTACTGTTATTATCTGGTTGTAGGAATAGAAATGCAAGAGGCGCTAATACGTAACTTGAAGTGGATAGAATACAACGCACGAATGAAACATAATACTATATAGTTGTATTATTCGCCTGGCATAATATTCCACTATATTCGTGGCCAAGTTAATTTCCTACATTTCAAATAATACAAACTTCACCTACAAAACCAACCCGATTTTATCCGAAGATACATTATACAAATGTTTACTTTTTCACGAATTGCCAGTGCCCAAATGACATTCTACAATTATTAAACTAATCTGTCTACACCTCTATAACTCTACCTATGTTCACAGTAGAAAGGAGAAATCATGTAAACTGTACCTGAGAAAGTGAACCGTTTGCGGTAGACATCTTGAAAATGGCATACACAGGAATACACACCATGGAAGAAATGGATAGCATTAGGCCGAATCCTTGTGCCCAATCGGGATACTCATACGTTCTGTTATACTTCAGAGGTTGGAACGAAATTATTTTTGCTAACAGCAAGCCCTGGTAAAGAAAATTACGAAGGTGTCAATGCATTTAAACGAAAGAGTGCCAAAGATTCATTTGAGTTATTTAGTTACTAATTTCAATAGGATAAATGTTAAGTGATGATTTCTAACATGTTAATAAAATCGCTTGCACGTGATAGTATTTTTATGGTGGCATATTTCTGCCATCGTGTTATTTAAAGATGCTCCACCGCTGACAAATGGTATTTTTTCACTATAAAAAACAGGAGCAGACGATTTAGTATTTTTCTTCAGTTACAAAAGTTACTTACTTTACACCATTGAAAAGCTTGAGCTTCTAATTTTACTTCAAGTTAAAAATATGAAAAATAATTAATTGCATCCCGAAAAATTCCGTGACACTATATCCTATATGGAATGAAGTACTGATTGCGCATCCACCAAAGGCGAAATAATTTATTTTATATTATTTTTTGTGTTAAATAGGCATATATATACACGATGAAACACCAATTATTGTTCAAATGATTTATATCATTTATGCTCTCTCGGCGGTGGAGCATATTTAAGGTCGAGTTATGTAAAGTAACTTTGCCGAAATAATAATGTCGAGCAGTCGAGTTATACCATAACTTGTTGAAATGTTGATGTCAGCAAGTCGACTTACATCATGGAAAACCGACTTTCTAATATGAATATGAGGATTTGTCGTGTTAAAATTCATCTTAAAGATATAACTATGTCAACAAGTCATGTTATAACTCGACTGGTCGACATAACTATCTCAACAAGTCATGTTATAACTTGCCGACATAACTATATGTTAAAAGTCGTAATTCGACCTAAGCTAACTCGATGGCAGAAATATGCCACCATATATTTTACATATCCCAAATAATATTGTTCAACTCATCTTATGTTGAGACAGACACAACTAAAACTGTCGTCCAGAAAGACAACTCACTTGTATAACACCACCTTATAGTTCGCCTGAATGTCGGTGAGCTTATGTCATGGAGCAGCGTCAAATGTCTCGTCAAACATTTTATCGTTAATTATCATAGTGTTTTGCATGGATTGTGACCAGAAACATTTCCAAGAAGTGATGGGAATATAGTTAGTATAAATCCTGACCCTGACTCCCCTGGGGTAGGATGGGGACTTA
>SAYR01013183.1:348562-372312 GCA_004382745.1 Argopecten irradians irradians | reverse complement strand
ATGGGTAAGCAGTTTTCAATGATTTAAAACGTTATTAGTGTTGGAGTTCTGCACATATGTTAACCAAATGTGTTCATAAACATCCAAGAGGGAATGGGAGTTTATATAAATCGTGCATCTGAACGAAGTATGTGAGAATATACACATTTATACTGTATGAGGATTATTGCCAACAAGTATCATTACAAAGTCGCCAGCAATTGAGGAAGAAAAGCAGTTATTTTTTTTGTAATTAAAAGGCATTACTCTACAAAATTTATGCTGTTCCGATAAGTTTCGTTGAGAGTCCTCTATTAGCAAAAAAAAGTAGTCGATCGACCGTTTTGTGACAAAAGGACATTACTCTTAATACATAAATGTAGGTGGTGGCTTTGCCTTGCAGATAGGGCGTTAGAATTGTACCTGCTGCCCATATTGAAGGATCGTAAAAGGCGACTAAATTCAGAATCTTATATTTTCTCTTTTTCCTAACTGACTCTATGTTTCCTAATGCCTTTCTTGGCACCGCCTCACTTTTGGCCCTGCAGACAGGGCTTAAGAATTTTACCTGCTGCCCCTATTGTATGATCGTAAAAGGCGACTAAATTTAGGATCTTATCTTTTCTTTCTCCCTAAATTACTTTGTTCACTTTGTTCTTCCTAGACTCTCCCTTGACACCACCTCACTTTTGGCCTTTGGTTGAGCGCTCGCCCCTGTGAGGAAGGCTTTGGGTTCTGTCCCCTGGCCGAGACACCAAAGTCTATAAAAGTGGTAGTTTCTGCTCCTGCTTAGCGCTCAGCATAACGGGAGTGGGACGACTGGTTTGCCCGTTGTCAGTATAATTTGTCCGGGTGGGATGTGTTTCTTGGTGTCTTCGGTGGCATGCTTCAGTGATATAGCACTATAAAAGGGCAACAGTTCCACTATACAAGAAGACAACACACGAACATACCGCCAAAACACGCACTTCACACACGCTACACACTGCATACATGGGAGGCAGTCCTTACATGACCCTGGCTGTTAATAGGACGTTAAAATAATCAAACAAACAAACAAAGGTGGTGGTATCGTGTTCCGATATACAATGTAGATGTTTACATGCATTGTATAAGGGTAACTGCTACCATGTTTTGTTGAATTCACTCCAAGTACGTTAGAAAGAGTTATCGGTCGATCTTTGTGTGTTAAAACGGACAGACGGACAATCTGAATTAAGTACATGCCCCTTATCTCGTTAAGGTGATTAGAATCCGAATATAAGATTTGTGTGTTACTTACCATACATAGTAACGGTGATAGGTATTTCCAACAGATATATAGGTAGGGGTTTATCCTTGATCCAATCATCAACTCAATTGCGTCGTAGAACCGGTCAGCACCTGCAAGTTATACAGGAGCTAAATCACCATCAATTTAAACCAATGCAGAACGACTACTAGGGAATACTTGTAGCGACGGTTTTGTCCTTGTGACGCGTTCTTGAGGTTAAATACAACAAATAGATGCACGCATTCTTCTAGGCCTATTGTTTTGGTGATAATGTCAGCGATTGCCATTTGAGGACATGATGACGTGAAGGAGAATGGATGCAACTGATTTATTATCGTCGGCGCCTTTTACCAGCATGGAAAATTGACAGATGATTGCAACATGTCAATTTGTTATTAACGATTTATTTGTAGTCGCATACTTAGGCAACAAAATATCAGCAGAATAATTAATCATCAATGCTTTACTTATGCATCATAAAAAAAAACACAAAAATAATGCTATCTTCTCAATGGTATTTGGTAAACACGAATGACATTTTTTCTTTAATAATTAAACGACATTTGAACCTGAATCTTCCGTAAAATCGCAGAAATATTATTTTCAAGAAAATAGCTATGCGACTATATGGTGTTACATGCAATATATACCGAAGCCCCAACCAATAGCCACCAGTTCAAAGAATACTATCCACAGCATAACCATTCCACTGCAGGAGTAGTAGTCAAACAATTGGAAAATATACATTCCGCCCTGAGGAGTAAAATTTGAAGAACGATTTAAAAACTGATATCTGGTTGTGATATCCTTGTCGGTAAGGCTTCTGAAAATCGCATATAAATAGCATTGGTAAACAAGTTTGTGCCAGTGAAGTGCTTACGAAATAGGCATTTTTAGTCCTGAAATGAGTTTTAGAAATTAAAAATAAGATTGTTTTTTTGCTCATCAATACGCGTTTTTCATTTTAAATATTAAGAAATAGACGATATTTTTTTTTTTAATTTAGAACAAAAAAAACAGTACAAGCCCAATGTTATTCTACATCACATGGAACGTAGGTGTATATACTGTGACGTCATAAGTCAGTGTGTGAAAATAACGTAATTGTCACTGAAAGGTAACGTGACAATCATTGCTTACTTACAAGGACAAATAACTGTGCAATGTTTACATACAAAAGGAGTAATTCTATATCAAATTATGAACAAAGGCCTACAGCCACGGATAGGCCCAATCATGTACGAAAAATACAATAAATTAGACTATGACCATACAGAGACCAACCCTTAAAGTCATAGATAGCCAATCAGGTATGAAACATTTAAAAGATTATACTAGGACCATACAAACCTACCCTTGAAGCCATGGATAGCCCAATCAGGTACGAAATAAAAACAATAGACAGCCACGAAGACCATTCTGCGCTTCTTGTTTCTCATTAGTCTAGGGAAACAGTCGATAATAGATGAAATTATGGCTTCAACTGCAAAAACTATAAAATAAAAACGTAAAGTGCCTTACTACTTTCAAGTTTAGTACTCAATAATCTAGATTTGTCTTCCAAATTGTGCCTTTGGCTCTATTTCTTGTCTAGTTTTTTTTAATGTTGACATAAATATATTGTTCCACACCGTGGTTACCTCCCGTGCGGCTGTTGTACGAGGATCTACTACAAGTAATGATAATATCACAACTTACAGTTATTCATAGATGCTTAATATAGTATAATAATGACTTGATGATTTGGAAATAATTCCATGAATTATTCTTATCTTACCGTAGTATTTGAACATTTTAGTATATGATGATCATTGTACCTACCTGACTGTCAAGTCCTAGGAAAACTATCATCAAGAAGAATAGCGACGCCCATAGGGGTGACAATGCCATCGTGTTTCTCGGCATTGGATAAGTAATGAATGCCAAACCGGGAACTGGAATCAAATATAGAAGTAGACGACTAGGAAGACTCCGTCAAGGGTTAAAACAGTTTTGACAATCGGATATATGATCTGTTTTGTTTATTATATACCTTGTTTAATCGACCCAAGTCGTTTGTGTTGAATACGATTTCTGGTATTGCGTCCATTTGGGAAGACAACCATAACATAAAAATGTCAAATGCGGTTTATATATGACTGGTAATACAAACGACACAACTAGGTTTTACCAAAGCAAGTTATTACGTCATAACGTAACTGTGTTACCAAATTAGACATAACGTCTGTGGTTACATTTCCACGCAGCCTCGCTTTCAATGCTTTCAACTTTTCTTTACTTTAATGGTCAGAACTGCGAAACTAAGCAGATCTTGACCGTCCTATTAATATATGAGAACTTTTGGAAGGCCAATGAACGCATTTAGACTGGTTTTCTTTGCCCGACTATTCACTTTAATACATAAATGTAGGTGGTGGCTTTGCCTTGCAGCTAGGGCGTTAGAATTGTACCTGCTGCCCATATTGAAGGATCGTAAAAGGCGACTAAATTCAGAATCTTATATTTTCTCTTTTTCCTAACTGACTCTATGTTTCCTAATGCCTTTCTTGGCACCGCCTCACTTTTGGCCCTGCAGGCAGGGCTTAAGAATTTTACCTGCTGCCCCTATTGCATGATCGTAAAAGGCGACTAAATTTAGGATCTTATCTTTTCTTTCTCCTTAAATTACTTTGTTCTTCCTAGACTCTCACTTGACACCACCTCACTTTTGGCCTTTGGTTGAGCGCTCGCCCCTGTGAGGAAGGCTCTGGGTTCTGTCCCCTGGCCGAGACACCAAAGTCTATAAAAGTGGTAGTTTCTGCTCCTGCTTATCGCTCAGCATAACGGGAGTGGGACGACTGGTTCGCCCGTTTCAGTATAATTTGTCCGGGTGGGATGTGTTTCTTGGTGTCTTCGGTGGCATGCTTCAGTGATATAACACTATAAAAGGGCAACAATTCCACTATACAAGAAGACAACACACGAACATACCGCCAAAACACGCACTTCACACACGCTACACACTGCATACATGGGAGGCAGTCCTTACATGACCCTGGCTGTTAATAGGACGTTAAAATAATCAAACAAACAAACAAAGGTGGTGGTATCGTGTTCCGATATACAATGTAGATGTTTACATGCATTGTATAAGGGTAACTGCTACCATGTTTTGTGGAATTCACTCCAGTACGTTAGAAAGAGTTATCGGTCGATCTTTGTGTGTTAAAACGGACAGACGGACAATCTGAATTAAGTACATGCCCCTTATCTCGTTAAGGTGATTAGGTATCCGAATATAAGATTTGTGTGTTACTTACCATACATAGTAACGGTGATAGGTATTTCCAACAGATATATAGGTAGGGGTTTATCCTTGATCCAATCATCAACTCAATTGCGTCGTAGAACCGGTCAGCACCTGCAAGTTATACAGGAGCTAAATCACCATCAATTTAAACCAATGCAGAACGACTACTAGGGAATACTTGTAGCGACGGTTTTGTCCTTGTGACGCGTTCTTGAGGTTTAAATACAACAAATAGATGCACGCATTCTTCTAGGCCTATTGTTTTGTGTGATAATGTCAGCGATTGTCATTTGAGGACATGATGACGTGAAGGAGAATGGATGCAACTGATTTATTATCGTCGGCGCCTTTTACCAGCATGGAAAATTGACAGATGATTGCAACATGTCAATTTGTTATTAACGATTTATTTGTAGTCGCATACTTAGGCAACAAAATATCAGCAGAATAATTAATCATGAATGCTTTACTTATGCATCATAAAAAAACCACAAAAATAATGCTATCTTCTCAATGGTATTTGGTAAACACGAATGACATTTTTTCTTTAATAATTAAACGACATTTGAACCTGAATCTTCCGTTAAATCGCAGAAATATTATTTTCAAGAAAATAGCTATGCGACTATATGGTGTTACATTTAATATATACCGAAGCCCCAACCAATAGCCACCAGTTCAAAGAATACTATCCACAGCATAACCATTCCACTGCAGGAGTAGTAGTCAAACAATTGGAAAATATACATTCCGCCCTGAGGAGTAAAATTTGAAGAACGATTTAAAAACTGATATCTGGTTGTGATATCCTTGTCGGTAAGGCTTCTGAAAATCGCATATAAATAGCATTGGTAAACAAGTTTGTGCCAGTGAAGTGCTTACGAAATAGGCATTTTTAGTCCTGAAATGAGTTTTAGAAATTAAAAATAAGATTGTTTTTTTGCTCATCAATACGCGTTTTTCATTTTAAATATTAAGAAATAGACGATATCTTTTTTTTAATTTAGAAAAAAAACACAGTACAAGCACAATGTTATTCTACATCACGTGGAACGTAGGTGTATATACTGTGACGTCATAAGTCAGTGTGTGAAAATAACGTAATTGTCACTGAAAGGTAACGTGACAATCATTGCTTACTTACAAGGACAAATAACTGTGCAATGTTTACATACAAAAGGAGTAATTCTATATCAAATTATGAACAAAGGCCTACAGCCACGGATAGCCCAATCATGTACGAAAAATACAATAAATTAGACTATGACCATACAGAGACCAACCCTTAAAGTCATAGATAGCCCAATCAGGTATGAAATCATATAAAAGATTATACTAGGACCATACAAAGACCTACCCTTGAAGCCATGGATAGCCCAATCAGGTACGAAATAAAACAATAGACAGCCACGAAGACCATTCTGCGCTTCTTGTTTCTCATTAGTCTAGGGAAACAGTCGATAATAGATGAAATTATGGCTTCAACTGCAACAAACTATAAAATAAAAACATAAAGTGCCTTACTACTTTCAAGTTTTAGTACTCAATTAATCTAGATTTGTCCTTCCAAATTATATTGTGCCTTTGGCTCTATTTCTTGTCTAGTTTTTTTTAATGTTGACATAAATATATTGTTCCACACCGTGGTTACCTCCCGTGCGGCTGTTGTACGGAGGATCTACTATAAGTAATGATAATATCACAACTTACAGTTATTGATAGATGCTTAATATAGTATAAAAATGACTTGATGATTTGGAAATAATTCCATGAATTATTCTTATCTTACCGTAGTATTTGAACATTTTAGTATATGATGATCATTGTACCTACCTGACTGTCAAGTCCTAGGAAAACTATCATCAAGAAGAATAGCGACGCCCATAGGGGTGACAATGCCATCTGTGTTACGGCATTGGGATAAGTAATGAATGCCAAACCGGGACCTGGAATCAAATATAGAAGTAGACGACTAGGAAGACTCCGTCAAGGGTTAAAACAGTTTTGACCATCGGATATATGATCTGTTTTGTTTATTATATACCTTGTTTAATCGACCCAAGTCGTTTGTGTTGAATACGATTTCTGGTATTGCGTCCATTTGGAAGACAACCATAACATAAAAATGTCAAATGCGGTTTATATTTGACTGGTAATACAAACGACACAACTAGGTTTTACCAAAGCAAGTTATTACGTCATAACGTAACTGTTGTTACAATATTAGACATAACAGTCCTGAGTATGAATGACTAGGGTAGCAGTATTATGCTTCATTTACAGCTAATACTTAAACGAATAATGATCAAGAAATGCTGTGTGTTAGTAGCGAGATGCATACATGGGGGTATTTTATCGTACATGTATAACCATGACAACTACATGTAAATCACTTGAATTACGTTCGGTATCAGTTTTCTTTTCTTCAGCTGAAAATTTACCCTCATATAGCTTATATTCTTATACACAGAAGATCCATACATACACAAATACGATATATATGATATTATAAAATGCAATTGCAATGAAATCATAATATGCAGCTGTACTTCTCTGTTCTTCGATCTTCCGTGCAAACTACCAGATATTTACTTTTGTTTACTTTTATGTGTTTACAAGTTTTGTCGAGTCACCCCGTGGAAGGCCTCTTTAGGAAACACTATACAAACACGTGTTCGATTTCTATGTACATTTTCAATAAAGCGTGAAGTCGATCTGGTTTGGAGTCGAGAGCAAATATAAGTGCTTACCAGAGATCGAGCAACTTTTTTAAATTGATCGCTAATTCGTCGTAGTTATCAGAGTTTGACTCGTTCTTAACCCTGTTCCAACGAGCCCATTTGTGGTATTTTACTAGAAGTCGATATGTTTACATTTTGTACCCCTATTTATGCTCTGTGGCAAGAAGTCGGAAACCCCCCTCTTTTACGAAGGGTATTTCGTTGTTTTTAAAAAACACCGAAACGTTGGGCATTTTATTAGAGGATATTTTCTACAATGCTCTATAATTCAGCAAAGTTTCGTACTTAATGACGATTACCCCCCCCCCCCCCCCCCCCCAAAAAAAAAAAAAAAAAACAACAAAAAACATAATGGGACTTCAACGATACATTAAGGAATTCTTCACATGTTCACCACATTCTAGGAGGCGGGTGTACGGAAACAATTCAGCATTTCAATAAGATGATCCCACATAAATTATCATAAGCATATCATACTATATTATAACTTGTATTATTGAAGTTTGTAATGACATTTTAAGTCAATAAAAATATACTGGACTTCCCAGATGACAGATAAGCTTAGTCATTTCTAGTACGACAAGCTTCGATTGGTTCCTTTTATAATGCTAGGCCGGCTACTCTGACAAGAGACATTCTGATAAGACGATCCGACAGAGTGTTCGCATAAAGGAAATTACATTTAAGCTATATAAAAATATCAGTTGTCAATACCAACCAATGGCCCCTTGAATGTCATAGAAATTTTATTTAATTGAAATGACTTTTTGATAATTTGGTAAACACCTTAGTAAGAACTTGCAACTAAGCTTATAAATCAAAACACATCAAATTAATTGTAACCTTTGTAATTCCAAACATAATATTTGAACTGCAATATATGAAATTTGAAGGCTGCAACATTTGCTATAAGATATCTACCTGCATTTGCCACGTCATCTATGGGAATGTTATGTTGCTTGGCCATGAATCCCAACACGGAAAATACGGCGAATCCTCCAATCAGACTGGTACCACTGTTCAAACACGACACCAGAATGGCCTGTCTGTATGATTGATGGAAAACTTTTAGCTTTACTCCATACTTTATCAAAACATCAACATAATGAAAGAAATGTTATGGTGCATAAATCATCTTCAAAATTGTACTAAATTGTTACTACTGATTTTCATTATTGACCCTGTCTTAAGTAACCACCTGTCTTATGCGACCTTATTTTGAAATTTACTTACAAAATCACTAAAGATAGGTTTGACTGTATTTGTATGTGTTATAATTACCTGTAAAAGTTGTTTGTAAATTTGTTGTAACTTCCAAGAGTAATATGTGCATTAACTGCAACAGCGTACGAGAAAAATACCTGGGTGCCGCCATCCATCCAAACCTTTATAACATAAAATACCTCAGTTAGATGTTAGATATAGATTCACTTTTAAAACAAAATCCACTGTTCAATTAATATAATTCAATAATGATATTTTGAATTTCATAGCCACTAATTTAGTTTTGTTTTTACTAACTTGAATTATCAAATAATTTACGTTCTGTATATTTATACATTAAATGAATTCTTATTATCGCATTTTCGGTTTTTTTCCCTTTTACTATTTTTCTTTGTTTTATTTTATTTTACCTTGGTTTCTTTGTACATGTTTTCGGTATGAATGATGTATTTGGGTTTAGTACATTATATCTCAAAGTCGAAGCATTGAAAATCTATAAAAAAAATCATTTTTTGTATCTCGAAATCGACGGACTGGAATTTCACATGATTGTTTTCAACATAATTAACATACCTGTATATCAGCCAGCCGTGACCAGTCCGGTTTTAAATAGTAGATGATACCGTCAGGAGCTCCATCTAGTGTCAGTCCTCGTACCAGCAGTATAGCGAGGATGACGTATGGAAATAACGCAGTGAAGTATACAACCTTAAACAGAGCCACCCAAAACGTCTCATATAGAGATTGAACAGTGTTTTGATACCGTTAAAAGTGGTATGAACGCAATCAACAAACTGTTCAATCAATATATTTACATATATAAGTCTACTTTTACATGTTCGTCGACAAATTAAAAACGATCTTGGTTGCTTAGTTGGATAACAACGGTAGGCAGGATGACCGAAAATGTCCGATTGTTGAACGTTATAGCTGTAGTGTGATTTGAAATATATATCAATGATATCTTTCAACTATTTTTGAAACATGTTTTTTTTTCAATTTGATCATATAACAGAAATATCTAGTTCGGAAAAAATGGTGAGTAGTAATGCCGTCCGAAGTGGAGCGACCCGCCATATTTGATTTTCAAACGAGGAAAGTAACTGCTATATCCTGTTAATGGTACGGCCGTTGAGCTCCTAAATGTTTGTCATGTGTGAATGGACTATAAACGCGATACAGTCTAAATTCTTCATAGTCATAACTTTCATTTTATTGTACGGGGATAGACAATTATTTGCAAGGTGTGAGTGTGTGTAGGCTTATTTTCTATGCAAAGACTGAGGATAACGCTAGCGCTGATGATACTGTTTCGGATACCTTTAAAGTGTACACGGAACGGAAAACAATATTAAGATATGTTATTCTGTTCGATCTTCTGACAAAAATGTTGAAAACCGCATCAAAATCGGCCACTTCAGTACCGAGATACCGCCCTTCAAAGTGCTCGATTTTTACCTGTATATCGGCCGCACACGCTGATTTTGGGAATAACCGAATGTGACGTCACGAGGACAACGGTAGTGAGGTGTTTGGTAGTAGGGTTATAGCACAAAGGTGGACATATATGTATTCCTGAAATGGGTTTACGAACATTTTACAAATATATATACAGTATTCAGTTATGATTACGATTTAATTATATATAAAATAGGAGATATTGCAACTGAAATCAGGCTAAATACATATGTAGATTAGCGGAAACATATATAAGTTATATATATTTCTGGTTTAAGCCAGGTGTACCTTGTGTAAAAACTTTTATCTAGAGATCTTATCTCCGTTTTAACAGCTTACTAAATTATCAAACCTCGGGAATATTCCATTTCCATAATATGATCTAAAAAGAGACGAATTCGAAAAATGATGGTCATGTAACAATCCATTTGAATATGTTTCTGTATAAATAAAAATTCACTAGGCTTGTGGATTTCAAGAACCAGCATAAGGAATAGCAAATGTCTTAAATGTATTTCATAGTTCAATACACGTAGATATCATAGACATAAATTCGGAGAGGGAGTGAAAAAAAAAATAAAAAAAAACCCACTTGAGATATTGAATTTAAAATGTATAATTCATTTATAGCTGTAACGAGTCCCTCTTCCTTTTAAAGCTACATGCGTATGACAACATGTGCTATTTTAACAATCTTCAACAGTACATTTATTGGTCAGATAGATTATCATTATTGGTATTATATAATGATCGATATTGACCGAAATTCACAACGTATTGGATATCCGAAATCTTGCAACTATCAGAAATATATATTTGCATTGTTCTTTCTCGACATGTCATTTGTAGATAATTTTGTAGTTTCTGTTATAAAAATACATTTACATGAAACCAGAAACATATATACAAGACAAATGTCTTTCTGAAATTTATACATCTAGTGATTGATACATTTGTTATGTGTTATGTTCGAACGGTATATTTTATTGTAAACCAAGGATTTATAAGTGTAAACAAATATGACAACAATTGCATGATGGTCCATCGCTAACTTACCTGTGATCTTACTTTTGACACTAGACGCGAGCTAATCAACTAAGCGTGACAGGTCACTAAACACCTTTCTTACGTAATCTGGTTAGCCCCCTCATTAGTCTCGGTTGACTAAGCGTTATAGTTACTGCAGTATATATACAGGTATAGAGATTAACGCAGCACGACATTGGCTATTCGGAAGTACAATTCTGATTTTGTTCTGTACTTGATATCTGCTACTTGGATTAGACATAGACATGTTCAGTCTCATTTTTTCGTCTGAACCATGCCTGATTTATTTTTCAATTAAAGACACTAATGAATGAACTTGAGCGAAATATCAACAAGTCTTCGAATGTAATGTATATGAAAGCTGAATGTATTTCGTCAAAAAACAAATGGATCGATTTCAGATATAACGCAATAAGTGAATGTATTTACATATATGCAAAAATATCTGTTCAGAATCATAACTTAATCGTATGGGTAGTTTTATGCAAAAGTCAGAAATTTGTAAAGCTGGTTTGACCAGTAGACATTCAACGACCAGAGTCGGGTTTTGGATAACATAATAAAAATCCTTGATATAATATTCATGTATATGTGGATCCAAACACCGCAGATTTACAACGTACGTGGGTTATTATGCAGAAATCGCGAGATGTTCATTTATCTACGACAGGTACATCGATATATGGATGGTATAAATCCCTATTTTCAAGCGTATTCTAAACTCATATCTGTGATTAAGGATATTATTAAATAGGTATCGGACATGAACACAGGTATTTGTGTCTTCAAAATCGATATTTGCAAACAGATAGTTTATACTAGATGGCAGACACCGAAAATTGCCAATCTATGGAGTACGTAGAGTACGTCCCGTTGTCCTCGTGACGTCACAGATCAGGGGTCCCGAATCGGGGTCAATGGCTTTGGGCTTCAGGTGTGTTCTAGAGAAAAGTCGCATTTTCTCTTATACCGTAATCGCTATGAACTCGTACTTTCTCCATTCTAAATTTTATCCAATGACGCATTTATCAAGCCTTATATACCAAACCATTCCGTGTACACTTTAATGGTTTTTTAAACATGTACATCTATTAATCTTTTAATCTATTGTTCGTTTAGAATTTCCAAGAAATGTTCTCCAGTCAGATGTTCTGTATATTAAGGTGAGGGGAGTGACCGTACATTCCTGAGGAAAGCGCCCCTCCCCCTCAGAATTTCATCACTCCTATAATAACTCGAGAATACGACAAAAATATTCAAAAGCTTCCAAAACGATCATCACCAACAGTGAAGTGTTTAAAAACAGTTGTTCTCCCTCACAATTAGAGAATGGAACAAATTAAGTAATATCTGTGTGCAATCTGCAGGTGTGGAGGACTTTCGCTTACACCTTCAAAATGTTGACTAAATCCAGCAACTACTACTCTTGAGCACTATATTCAGTGTTTGATGAAGGCAGCTCAGTTTAATACAGATACAGAGACAGATACATTTCCTACAGTACTGTCAACAAAGGACTGACGAGCAAAATATTGTCTATGTCACCTAGGGATCAGCCTTGAGACCAGTATAAGTCCGAAATTGTCTTTTAGTTTATTATTAATTCAAAGAAAATATGTCATCTCTGTAAAGATAAAATGTAAATTAAGTAATTAAAGTTTATTAAGATTATCATATAACGTAAAATCTTACCGAACCGTGAACTATATGTACTATATGTAGAAGTAGTCCGATCCTGTACTGGGTTTGTATTCATACTTATGCTAATTATGCTAATTTGAACGCAACTCCCCTCCCATTAACTATGTAGGGGATTATGTGAATATAATATTGTCTATATGTTAATAGAAAGTGGAAATTTTATCATAAAATCGTAACATAAGATGTCAAGGAAATCTGGCGACGATACGGACCGGTAAAATTTGTTTCATGTAACTAAGTTTTGGTTATTACTAGTAAGAGAGAGCTATAAAACGTTTTAAATATGTGTCAATGTCATGAACATTAAGTGACTGTTTTTGTATTCAAATTCCATGGTGTCATATACCATAAATTAAATATGATACACTAAAAAGGTTTAACTACTTGACCTTAAATGATTGTTCGTTTTATATTAGATTTAGAGTGTATTATTTATTAGAGTATATCAAGTTTCTATTTATTTTCTGAGCTCTTGCTCAACTTAAACAAATTAAAACAAGCGCTCGAATTAGATTTACCTTCAGACCATTTTATATGGTGGTTTGGGAGAATGCGGTATATTCGTGTTGTGTTTTCTTGCAAAGTTGAACTCTTACCCTTTTTAAAGTGTTAAATGAGGCAGAATTACCAACTGAAGCATACAACCGAAGACACCATGCAACACAGCCCATCCGGTTACCTTATACTTACAACGGGCGAACCAGTCGTCCCACTTCCGGTTTGATGAAAAGCAGAGCAGAATTAGAAACTACCACTTATATAGACTATTGTGTATCTTGGCCAGGGGACAGACCCCAGAGCCTAACTCAAAGTGGCGAGCACTCAACAGAAGAAAATGAGGTGTTATGGGAGACATAAGGAAGAAGAAAGTTAGAAATTGCATACGACTTCCCTGCAGCGCATGTTTATATTAGGTGTTTATTTGGTTGGGTGTCAATGAAAAATTTACATAAGATTTCGTATATATGTTACGAAATTACGTCCCTTCTTTGAATATCCTCGATATTACACGGTCGCTATAGCCACGGTCAACCCCATAACTATGTCATAATGAGACTAAGTGCTCTGTGTGCTGATGCACATACAAAACAAAATAATACCGATACACGGAGATTGGTCGACTGTATAACATTAAAGGAAAACATTGAAGGCCATGTGATTGTCAGGTGTTTTTTATGAAATACTTTCAGTTTTGCTATAACAAAATCCAGGGGTGAATATAGAATATAGGAGTGCTTAAGTATCGTATCGTACGAAGTTTATTTTGGTACGAGACTAAGGAAGGCCGTCATCTCGGTTGCCATGTCGAGCACCAAAATAAACCTTGTATGGTAGGTTAATAACCGTTTGTTTATCCTGCAAACATTTTCTTATAGATCGCATTCAAAACGACATTTTCAAACCCAAATTGCCGGTTATTTTACTTGAATGGTTTCATCCAAATCGAGACGCTTTCAATGAACCGAAAAAGAGTACTTTTTCTCACTTCCGTGGGAAATATATAAGCGCCTTCGTAAACAGTTTCAGTAATCCTGTTTAGAGTGTAATATCACTGAACCAATATTAAAATATTAAAAAAATTGTTTGTTTGTTTGATTAATTAACGTCCTATTAACAGCTATGGTCATGTAAGGACGGCCTCCCATGTATGCGGTGTGTTGCGTGTATGTTGTGCGAGGTGAGTGTACTGGGAGACTGCGGTATGTTCGTGTTGTGTCTTCTTGTATAGTGGAACTGTTGCCCTTTTTATAGTGCTATAACACTGAAGCTTGCCGCCGAGGACACCAAGCAACACACTCCACCCGGTCACATTATACTGACAACGGGCGAACCAGTCGTCCCACTCCCTGTATGCTGAACGCTAAGCAGGAGCAGAAACTACCACTTTTATAGACTTTGGTGTGTCTCGGCCAGGGGACAGAACCCAGAGCCTTCCTCACAGGGGCGAACGCTCAACTCAAGACCAAAAGTGAGGCGGTGCCAAGGGAGGCATTAGGAAAGATAAAGTCAGTTAGGAAGAAGAGAAAAGATAAGATCCTAAATTTAGTCGCCTTATACGATCATGCAATAGGGGCAGCAGGTACAATTCTAACGCCCTACCTGCAGGAACTGGACATTACCAATCATTAACGGGGGTGTTGATATCGTAAAAATGGTAATGTGACATAATGTTTTAAGTGCTAAATGACGTTATATCCACCGGACGGTTATAGAAGTAACGTTAAATATCGAAAAAAATCAACCCCTGCTATATCGATGGTGGTGTCGGATATGAACCTACGTAATGACATATCACGTTGAAACCTTACAATTTAAATTAACATCTGAGTAATTTCAATTTGTTTTAAATTTACCAGGTCCAGAATAAAATTGAATTTAGTATAGGTCATAGTTTCATATGCATTTACTTGTTAACATGACGGTAATGGTAAACATATGGTGATGTTAAAACTGAAACAACGTTTGAACTATATTTGTTTACCTTTCCTGTCCATTGGACGCCTCTCCAGACACTGAAGTAAACGAGAACCCACACCACCAATAGGGACAGGGCTAACTGCCAGACGATACCACCACCATCTGTGATGTCAGAGGTCAGCTGTAGAACTTCTCGTCTGTTTATAACAATCAAATTGTTAATTAGCCGAATCGTTTTATGACTACGAGGAACGTTTTAGTTATTTGATATTAACGAAATTAATTTTATGAGCTGTTTTAAAGGCAATACATTTCCATCTCCCACTTTATGACATTTTGATAAATTCATTGCAAATTTAGACCATGACATGTGGACGTAATTAACATGACAACTTTGGAAAAGAACTATAATTCAGTTATATACTTGAACACTCATGCAGTTAAAACGTTAGAGGCTGCGGTAGAAAACGGAGAACAAAAGGAGAGAAAAAATAATTTACCATATCTTTATATTTGATAACATACAAGCAAGTTGTGTCAACCCAACTTTAAAAAACTAAGCTTTCCTTGTAAACAAAATTAGATATGACTTATGCAAATGTCTTTTTAGAGTAAATGAATCAATAATTAATTCAATGTACATATTACTTATTTTATAACTTTTTTATCTGACTATATCATACCCTGTTCTTTATGACATTCCTTTTGGTATATTTTACAAATGTTTGATTGAATTATAGAAAAAACGTATAAATAATAATTGTTTGTCTAAAAAGATAAATTGTCGTAGCTTATTTTGTGGTTACTCACTCCCAAAACTCTACTGCCGGATCAACCACTTGGCTGTTATGTATACTATTGTTTACAAGTGATGTATTGGTAATAGAATTGTTGACAACGGCATTAAAAGGCAAGCATCTGAAAACAAAAGATGGTAAGCTAGAATGATACACTCCATATTTCTTATAGCCTTTAAATTCTTGCATGGCTAGAGTGTCCAACCAAATAATACTATAAAATAAAAAATTAGCGAAACATGCATACGATGTTTATCATCAAAATCAATATTAGGCGAATTAAAAGCAGTAACCACTTTCAAAGACTGAAATTATCTAAAATAAATCGTTATTTCGTTATGCGTCAACTTTAATATATTTTGTTTTCATTATGGAACCAGAGTTGACATGAAAGATGAAAGAAAACAAGAGGCCCATAGGCCTTAACGGTTACCCGAGTTCGTTAAGAATGAAACAAAGACGTATAATTACAATAAACACTGCTATACTGGCCCTTTAAGTCGGTCAGTTATTTTTTTATATATTAGACTTTTTGATATTTTAGTCATTTTGACCCTGTTTGGCCCCATCCCTCAGGTCCCCCAGGGGTCCAGCGAGGACTGATATGGATGTTAAAATACTCTATCTCAGGCTTATAATTAAAATCATATTTGACTCATTTCCGTGAAAATTGAGCAAATAATGTTCATAAATGTGGTTTTCATGTATAAATTAAAGTAAACTTGACCCCCGTCTAAGGGTAAAACGTGAGACCCAAGGGGCATATAATTCAAAATTTCATTAAACACTTTAGCTTATTCGATCCCTTAAGGCCCCTGGGGGTCAGTCATGGAAAATATGTTAAAATGATTCAATGGCCATCTCATACTGATAATTATGACAATACTTGACTCATTTTCTAATACAAATACCCAAATAATGCTCAAAAATTGTGTTCTGATATAATTCTTATATAAATTGTAGTAAACTTAACCCCCTCCCCAGGGGGAAACTAGAGACCCCAGGGTCATATAATTCTCAGTTTTGTAGAGGGCCTTGAGCCTTTCTATCTATGAAAAATATTCAATTTCACCACATCTGTGAGTGGAGATGAAGATTTTTGAAATTTTACTCAATTTTACCCCTTTTTGCCATTCCCACAGCCTCTTGGGGGTAGGGACCATATAATTTGTCTTGGAAGGTTTGTGCAAAAATTCATTGAAATGATTTCAACACTTTTTGGCGAAGAAGTCGAAAATGTAAATTGTTTGCGGACTTACGACGCACGACAGACGACGACGGACAAAAGGCTATTAGAACATGTCACTTTAGACTTCGTCAATATACATTAATAAAGAATAGATCCTGATATACTGTCATTGCTTGTGGCTATACCTCGGCGTGTTCCAATCGTTGTTACATGTAGACCATGGCAGTACTGATGTTAAACTTAATGCAAAGTAGTAGGCAGCCCAGGCCAGTACCATGATATAGTAAAGGTTTGCAAGTAAACCTGTGACGACATTTGAAAGAGCCACCCCTGCAATAGTTACAATAAAAATACAAGAAAATCGTTCTTAGTGTCATCTCAAATCAAATTATAAAATACTCTAAACACCATTCATTCTTGTTTCTTTTATTCAGTAAATTATATTTGAATAAATACTAGGGTAAAACTGGATACCTTGGAATACTGGACATATTGCCCATGCCTTAAATCCGGAGAAGCTCATGTACTGTCCAAGTCCAAGCTCAAGTATATATATTGGTACACCACCGAGAATGATAAAAGTCAGGAAGGGAATGAGAAATGCGCCTGAATTGAAAGAAAACACATTACTATAATATGTAACTTAAATATTTTTATGTAATTATTTCATGTAATTGTCACTACAAAATATGTAGGAAGCTTCAGATTCATTAAAAGAACCAACATACAATTCAGATAGAGAAGACACATCGTGCATGTTAAAAGCCGCCAGAGATCAACATCATATTTAAAAAAAGTTTTGGGTAATATCGGAAACCCGAGTTGCATTACGTGACCAACATCGGCGATACCCGTATAGATCGAAAAACATGTTTCAGTGCTATTTTAAACGTGTTCAGGACAAAACGTAATATATTGATATATACATGTATACTGACATTTTAGATAACTTGTGAAGTCGGTAAATATGGAAAGTTTAAAACGTAGAGGTGGATAACTTTAAATAGTTTTCTTCTATGACAAATAAAAGAAAGTTATAGACCATGCAACTTTAAAGTAACGTACCATTTCCATTCTGAATAGCTATTTGTCATGGTTCAAGACGCTATTCAAAATAGGTACTCTCCAAAGCCAGATTATCTTGATAATGCCTTTATCATTTGTTAGGTTCATTTCATCAAACTCATGTATATGTAAAACATATTTCCATGTTTTGAGGCCCCGCCCCTTTGCCCCTAGGGGTCGGACATATCTCATTTATGTAAAAAAAATAATTGTCCTTCCCCAATGGTGTTTCACACTAAATATGGATGAAATCCATCCAAGGATGAAGGAGGAGTAGGATTTTAAAGCTAAAATTAAGAAAAATTTCCCTTTTGGGGCCGCACCCCTCAGCTCTTGGGGGTCAGAGCAGGTTCATTTATATCAAATAAGACTGTCCTTCCCCATTAATGTTTCAAACCAAATATGGATGAAATCCATCCAAGGATGAAGGAGGAGTAGGATTTTAAAGCTAAATTAAGAAAATTGGCCCTTTTGGGCCCCGCCCCTCTGAAACTAGGGGTCGGAAGAGGCTCATTTACATAAAAAAATGATTGTTTTTCGCCAATGATGTTTCATACCAGATATGAATAAAATCTATCCAAGGATAAAAGAGAAGTAGGATTTTAAAGCTAAAATTAAGAAAATTTGTCCTTTTTGGGCCCCACCCCTCAGCCCCTAGGGGTTGGACCAAGCTCATTTATATAATGTATGATTGTCCTTCCCCAATGATGTTTCACACCAAATATGGATGAAATCCGCTCAGCGGTTAAGGAGGAGTAGCGTTTTAAAGGAAAAAGTCTACGCACGGCGACGACGACTGACGAATCACGATTAATATAGGTCATCCTGACCCGATGACCCTTCGGGTCAGATGACCTAAAAAGCTTGTATAGAAAGTTATCATAGTATTTGAACAAAAGAAATTTACGGTTACTAATAAGAAATTGGACATACCGCCTCCGTTTTTGTAACATAAATACGGAAATCTCCACAGATTGCCAATTCCTATTGACAACCCAACGCATGCAAATATAAAGTCTAACTGTCTGCTCCATTTTTCTCGTGGTGCGGTATCCTCCTTCTCCTTTTCTTCTATAAATCCTTTAACAGCAGTAGCTTCATCATCTGAAACGATTTGTGGTTAGGTGTAATTTGATAAATGTTATATCAGTAGCCAGAATCACATGATATTTATAGATTAACAATATATATATGCTGTAATTTTTATATCTGTTTTTTAAGGGATTGAATAATTTTCTCATATGTATTTCACACAGTTTCGTAAAAAGTTAACAAAGCATGAAATAGTGCCATTATGTCGCCTCTGTTTGCAATATCTCTCGTTTCATGCATAGTTGTCTGTTTTGAGGAACGGTAAATTACTACTTAGCTATTGGCTATTGGAGTTACGTCATTAATTAAATTAAAATTCACCAGAAAACTACGTAAATTGTATGCGTATATTTGAATAGACTTAGTATAATGAGAACAATAAAGAGGCATAACAAAATACAATCATTGAAATAGCATTGTTTAGACTCCTTTAATCACCTGCAGGAGTTGAAACAATACAGTTGTAATCGCTAATTCGGTTTACGTTATAGAGTGTTTACTATTTTATTTATCCCCGCCCAACGAAGTTCGTGGGGATATACAAATGGGTTCCGTCCGTCCGTCCGTACGAATGGTTTCCGGAGCACAACTCTAGAACCAGTAGAGATATTTCCACGAAACTTCATACACACATTTGTCTTATGGTCTAGTAGTGCCTTTTGCTATTTTTAGGTTTTCATTTTTTGCATTTTTTCCGTAACCATGGAAACATTGCTGAAAATATCATATTTTTAAACCAAGTTCGTTTCCGCAGCATAACTGGAAAACCGGTTGAGATATATGCACGAAACTCCATAGGCACATTGGTCTTATGGTGTAGTAGTGCCTTTTGCTATTTTAAGGTTTTCACTTTTTGTACTTTTTTTCTGTAACCATGGAAACATTGCTGAAAATGGCAGATTTTTGTCTAAGAATCGTTTCCGGAGCAAAACTCTAAAACCAGCAGAGATATTTCCATGAAACTTCATAGACACATTGTTCTTATGGTCTAGTAGTGCCTTTTGCTATTTTAGGTTTTCGCTTTTTGTGCTTTTTTCTGTAACCATAGAAACATTGCTGAAAATATATTTTTGTAGCAGGTTCATTTCTGGAGCATAACTCTAAAACCAGCAGAGATATTTCCACGAAACTTCATAGACACATTCTTTTTATGGTCTAGTAGTACCTTTTGCTATTTTTAGGTTTTCATTTTTTGCACTTTTTCCGTTACCATGAAAACATTGCTGAAAATATCATGGTAAATGGTAAATGTTCCTTTGCAAAACTCCACCCATCTTTGTGTATATAGTCCATCTGATTAAAGTACAGATCCTTATTATCACTACGTTAGATAAGAGGATCTGAGAAAATCCCATTAGGGGTCATGTCCAGGTGACCTTTGTAAATGGCCAATCAAATTGCTGCTGGCAAAATTTTGACAGTGTATTTCTGGGGACGAAATAGTTTGAAAATCTTTCAGAATAATTTCCGTGTACGTAGTCGTCTCGCCCAAAGAGCACAATAAAGCTAATCGCATTTGTATGTTGGGGCGAAATGGCGTTGTCCATTGACAGAGCAACCTGCAGAAAATGCATTTGATCAGAATTACACGTGGTATAAAGGTCATCCGAACATGACCCTTAATCGGATTTTCTCAGATCCTCTATTGAACGGAGTGGTTACAAGGATCTGTATTTCAATCAGATTGTGTATATAGTCTAATATAAATGTCAAGGCTGTATACCTGATTCAAAAATTGCAGCCCCGCTCTACTTGAATTATACTCCATCCTTTTTTAGCTCAACTTCCTTTTTACTGTGTTTTTTTTTTCATACACATAAGTCTCCACAATCATGGCCCTGCAGGTAGGGCGTTAGAATTGTACCTGCTGCCCCTATTGCATGTTCGTAAAAGGCGACTAAATTTAGGATCATATCTTTTCTCTTCTTCCTAACTGACTTTATCTTTCCTAATGCCTCCCTTGGCACCGCCTCACTTTTGGCCTTGAGTTGAGCGCTCGCCCCTGTGAGGAAGGCTCTGGGTTCTGTCCCCTGGCCGAGACACACCAAAGTCTATAAAAGTGGTAGTTTCTGCTCCTGCTTAGCGCTCAGCATACAGGGAGTGGGGCGACTGGTTCGCCTGTTGTCAGTATAATTTGACCGGGTGGGGTGTGTTGCTTGGTGTCTTCGGCGGCATGCTTCAGTGATATAGCACTATAAAAAGGGCAACAGTTCCACTATACAAGAAGACACAACACGAACATACCGCAGTCTCCCAGTACACTCACCTCGCACAACATACACGCAACACACCGCATATATGGGAGGCCGTCCTTACATGACCATAGCTGTTAATAAGACGTTAATAAATCAAACAAACTCCACAATCAAACTTATTTCAGCTTTGATATCTCCATTGGCGGGGGATCTGAATGACTATGTCCTTGTTTGTTTTTCATTCTATCAAGTGAAATAAATTAATCATGATATCAAATGGCAAAATAGAATACCATCGTCTTGAAAATGTCACGCGGAAGGATTTATTCCGAATACATTTTATGATTTTAGTACATTGTAATTTGTACACGTGCTAATGGGTATTATTCAATACACAAAAAAACTAAATCATCTAGTCACTTGTGCAAAACAATTGCTATATATGAGTTATCTAGTTATACGTTTCTAAAACGGATATACCTACCTGATTTTCCGCTGACCTCCAAGCTTTGAGGCATTTTGTCGTGAGATTATACAAACGTCCCCGTGTTCAAGTTATAAACGGGTAGTGTGCTTGGGTAAATCTCATGATACCTAAGGCCGACGATATAGAGGATTTATGTATTTTATCATTCCTGTCTCGTCACACTTCAATCGAGACGAGACGATTAAGCACAAGGAAACATTCACTAACATTGTGCTTTATCCGTCAATACGAAATGCTTTATCCGTCAGTACGATCACATGAATTTGTTCCATATCTGACGGAACTTTTTCTAACTTGACCCAGAACTTGAACCGGTGAATGAAACGTCATTCAGTCCCGGCAAAATCTAACGTCACATTCAGCGGAATAACGTCATTTTTACGGTAAGAAAAATCCCGTATGGTCGTGTCGTCTTTTTCTTGTCTCATAGCAAAGGTAACCGAAAGGCCCATGGTACTGATATTGGGCCTGGATTGTGGAATGAAGGGCTACCAAGTTTGTTGAAATGAATGACCTTGACCTTCATTCAAGGTCACAGGGGTCAAAAAGGCTAAAATCCTTAAACGACTTCTTCTCAAGAACCAGAAGGCCCAGGGTACTGATATTGGGCCTGTAGTATGCTGGAATGAAGGGCTACCAAGTTTGTTAAAATGAATGACCTTGGTCTTCATTTAAGGTAACATGGACCAAAAAGGCTTAAATCTTTAAACGACTATGTTGTATTGTGCCAATAGTCAGATGACCGTTAAGGCCAATGGGCCTCTTGTTTTGGTTGCTGGAGCTTGTCGGCCCAAAAACAGATTGTCAATATCCTCATAGAAGTTGTGGCGATTCAGTTAGTAGATTTTTCCGTTAGCAGAGGAACCACTGCGCTAGTAGGTACTGTGCTATCCGAAACAGCAACGGATATGATAATTGGTGGTAAACAGTCAAAAGTTTCGAAAACAATGGTCGCATATATGTCGTTGTCTGAGTCATCTTCATAAAAAAATGTTTGGGAGCGTGAGTGTAAAACTCGCCATTTCTAGAAGACCTGTGACGCCAGCTGAGACGTCGATTTCTTTTAGACGTCAAAAGTTGTCAGAACGACATCACGAAACATGTTCTACATCATCAACGGGAGTTATAGGAGTATTCTGGTCTCATAAATCCCCTGTATGGTTAGCAAGGTTATATAGTGTCATTCCCGAGCAAATGGAAATATACGTCTTTGTTTTCTGTATCAGAAATCATTTTATAGCCCGTGGGTTTCATGTTTATTTTTAGTTGGTTACTATTGCGGAAACTGCATATTTTGACGTCTTATTTACAACCTCTTCATTAAATGCAGTCTATCATAAACAATAAAAAGTCATTAGTTCGAATCTTGCTTTAAAACGTTTAATCTTAATATTGAATTTTATACATATATCTTTTAAAAAGCCCATTGTATTCTTTAGGGCGAGGAAATAATAAAACCAGTTATATAAAAGAACAATAAAGTACGTGTTTTATTTCTGTCAATTAATTTTATTTAATCAACATCAATATCATACTTAAAGCTGACAATGCAAGTTAAAAACATGCAGTTGAAATTAAAAAAAATATTAACGAAATATTTTTTTTTCAAAAATTGTTTCTGAGACATCCCCTAGTTATGACAGTGTGGTATCTAAGGAAGTGGCAGCCATTTTTCTTTTGCTCTGCTTAGTAACCTTCACTGGCCAACCCCCTATATAAAGCACGGGACACTTGACACACGTGTATCATTCTAAACATATCTTGTCTCAGATACACATGCCCCGATATTGCAAAT
>SAYR01013183.1:301911-348459 GCA_004382745.1 Argopecten irradians irradians | reverse complement strand
TCACGATCTGTAAATAATGTTATAATCTAAATATATCTCAAATAACAGAGTTGGTAGCAGTGACCTGTGCAACTTTGCACATGGACTTTCAGGTCTAGACTACCAATCTCCAGATTATAAATATAAATCAAACTAAAATATATTATAAATTAAGTACATGTGTAAATTATACCTTATTTTGTGTATATGTGTGAAAGAAGTATGAGAGAGTTTATAAGAGTTATTCCCCTTTATTTACAAACCCCTTATATGTCTGTTATAAAAATTCATTTCAATTAATTTATATATATATATATATTGTGTCCATAAACATCGGTACACCTTAGGAGAGAATGTGTATAGGCTAAGCCTGTTGTTCAATCCTATTGACAATACAACACCAATATGTCAATAAAATTTGATGAAATGAAAAAAGCCCATTGTATTCTTTAGGGCGAGGAAATAATAAAACCAGTTGTATAAAAGAACAATAAAGTACGTGTTTTATTTCTGTCAATTAATTTTATTTAATCAACATCAATATCATACTTAACATTTAATTCTTGTCAGTGGTCACCGTTAGAGAGAGTCCGATTTTTGGATTTGTTGACGCTTTATGCATTCCATTCCCTTGACACAAAGTTTTTAACTTCTATAATTAATGCCAAAGTTCTGTTAAGTGTTTATACATCACGTTTGGTGATGATTCAATTAAATGTGGCGCTTAAAATATGGAATGGAACAGGTTAGTTAATGGCCACTGTTGAATTCAATGTCATAATATCGTATCCCTTAAGTCAGGATATAATTGATAGTTCAGTTCATTAAAGAGATACATTTCTGTTGTAAGATAATATGTAGTGATCCTGGCCATTAATTTGGTTTGTTGTAAGATAAGATGTAGTGATCCTGGCCATTAATTTGGGTTGTTGTAAGATAAGATGTAATGATCCTGACCATTAATTTGGGTTGTTGTAAGATAATATGTAGTGATCCTGACCATTAATTTGGGCTGTCGTAAGATAATATGTAGTGATCCTGGCCATTAATTTGGGTTGTTGTAAGATAAGATGTAGTGACCCTGGCCATTAATTTGAGTTGTTGTAAGATAAGATGTAGTGATCCTGACCATTAATTTGGGTTGTTGTTAAGATAATATGTAGTGATCCTGGCCATTAATTTGGGTTGATGTTAAGATAATATGTAATGATCCTGGCCATTAATTTGGGTTGTTGTAAGATAATATGTAGTGATCCTGACCATTAATTTGGGTAGTTGTAAGATAATATGTAGTGATCCTGGCCATTAATTTGGGTAGTTGTAAGATAATATGTAGTGATCCTGACCATTAATTTGGGTTGTTGTTAAGATAATATGTAGTGATCCTGGCCATTAATTTGGATTGTTGTAAGATAATATGTAATGATCCTCTCCATTAATTTGGGTTGTTGCAAGATAATATGTAGTGATCCTGACCATTAATTTGGGTTGTTAAGATAACATGTAGTGATTCTGGCCATTAATTTGGGTTGTTGTAAGATAATATGTAGTGATCCTGACCATTAATTTGGGTTGTTGTAAGATAATATGTAGTGATCCTGGCCATTAATTTGGGTAGTTGTAAGATAATATGTAGTGATCCTGACCATTAATTTGGGTTGTTGTTAAGATAATATGTAGTGATCCTGGCCATTAATTTGGATTGTTGTAAGATAATATGTAATGATCCTCTCCATTAATTTGGGTTGTTGCAAGATAATATGTAGTGATCCTGACCATTAATTTGGGTTGTTAAGATAATATGTAGTGACCCTGACCATTAATTTGGGTTGTTGTTAGGATAATATGTAGTGATCCTCTCCATTAATTTGGGTTGTTGTAATATAAGATGTAGTGATCCTGACCATTAATTTGGCTTGTTGTAAGATAATATGTAGTGACCCTGACCATTAATTTGGGTTGTTGTAAGATAAGATGTAGTGATCCTGACCATTAATTTGGGTTGTTGTTAAGATAAGATGTAGTGACCCTGACCATTAATTTGGTTTGTTGTAAGATAATATGTAGTGATCCTGGCCATTAATTTGGGTTGTTGTAAGATAAGATGTAGTGATCCTGGCCATTAATTTGGGTTGTTGTTAAGATAATATGTAGTGACCCTGACCATTAATTTGGTTTGTTGTAAGATAATATGTAGTGACCCTGACAATTAATTTTGGTTGTTGTTAAGATAATATGTAGTGATCCTGGCCATTAATTTGGGTTGTTGTTAAGATAATATGTAGTGATCCTGGCCATTAATTTGGGTTGTTGTTAGATAAGATGTAGTGATCCTGACCATTAATTTGGTTTGTTGTAAGATAAGATGTAGTGATCCTGACCATTAATTTGGGTTGTTGTAAGATAATATGTAGTGATCCTGACCATTAATTTGGATTGTTGTAAGATAATATGTAATGATCCTCTCCATTAATTTGGGTTGTTGCAAGATAATATGTAGTGATCCTGACCATTAATTTGGGTTGTTAAGATAATATGTAGTGACCCTGACCATTAATTTGGGTTGTTGTTAGGATAATATGTAGTGACCCTGACCATTAATTTGGGTTGTTGTAAGATAAGATGTAGTGATCCTGACCATTAATTTGGTTTGTTGTAAGATATGTAGTGATCCTGGCCATTAATTTGGGTAGTTGTAAGATAATATGTAGTGATCCTGGCCATTAATTTGGTTTGTTGTAAGATAATATGTTGTGATCCTGGCCATTAATTTGTGTTGTTGTAAGATTATATGTAGTGATCCTGGCCATTAATTTGGGTTGTTGTAAGATAAGATGTAGTGATCCTGACCATTAATTTGGGTTGTTGTAAGATAAGATGTAGTGATCTTGGCCATTAATTTGGGTTGTTGTAAGATAATATGTAGTGATCCTGACAATTAATTTGGGTTGTTGTAAGATAACATGTAGTGATCCTGGTCATTAATTTGGTTTGTTGTAAGATAAGATGTAGTGACCCTGACCATTAATTTCGGTTGTTGTAAGATAATATGTAGTGACCCTGACCATTAATTTGGGTTGTTATAAGATAATATGTAGTGATCCTGACCATTAATTTGGGTTGTTGCAAGATAACATGTAGTGATTCTGGCCATTAATTTGGGTTGTTGTAAGATAATATGTAGTGACCCTGACCATTAATTTGGTTTGTTTTAAGATAATATGTAGTGACCCTGACAATTAATTTGGGTTGTTGTAAGATAAGATGTAGTGATCCTGACCATTAATTTGGGTTGTTGTACCATTTATAATAATCTCCATGATAATAATATCCATTTTTAAAGATAAATTCAAAGAGTAAATTATACATATGAATTGGCCTGTTAATCAGGTATAATGAAGTTAAGTAGACAAACATTTTAGCTTTTCAGAATCTTGTATTTTATTTGTTAATGGTAAGAAATGTATTTGACCATCTGGGATGGATTTGCCGTTTTCGTAGTACTGGTGTGGTCACACTCTGCCATCTCTGTAAAATAAAAACGGCTCCTATTATATGTTTGATTTTTTTAATTATTATTCCATGACATACTTGCATAAATCCATATTATATCCATATCATATTTACTAAATCCATATTATATCGTCATATTTGCATAAATCCATATTAGATCCATATCATATCTACATAAATCCATATCATATCCATGTCATATTTACATCAATCCATTTTATATCCATGTCATGTTTGCATAAATATATTTTATAGTCATATCATATCTGCATAAATCCATATTATAGTATTATTATTTCATGACATACTTGCATAAATCCACATTCTATCCATATTATATTTACTAAATCCATATTATATTGTCATATCTGCATAAATCCATATTTTATCCATGTTATATTTACATCAATCCATTTTATATCCATGTCATCTTTGCATAAATATATTTTATAGCAATGTAATATTTGCATAAATCCGTATTATAGCCTCGTCATATTCACATACAAGGAAATCGGATTGAGGTTAATGAAAGAAGAACGCTATCGACTGAATTAAAAAATATGATATTTATGAGCTATAGATTTAATACACAAAATGTGCGTCAATTGACTGCAATAATTCAATTTAGCATATCGCATGAAGCAAACGATAAAATGCATTTTAAAATGTGAACAGGTAACGAACATGGATGATCATATTGCGTTATTACTCCTAAGTATTAAAGTCAGCATTTTATTTAGGAATTTCAGCAAACCGTTAAGAGACAATCTGATTAAAACACAGATCCTTATAACCACTCCGTTCAATAGAGGATCTGACAATATCCCATAAGGGGTCACGTCCAGATGACCTTTAAACCACGTATACTGCAGAGCAAATACAGTTTCTACACCTTGCAAGATCAATTGTCTTTTCGTCCCAGTATACATATACAATTAGCTTTGTTGTGCACTTCGGGCGAGATGACTACATACACGAAAGTAATTTTTCAAAGTTTTTCTTCCCCAGTCAAGATTCTGGCAGTGCAAATTCGATTGGCCATTTCAAAAGGTCATTTTGACGTGACCCCTTATGGGATGTTCTCATATCCTCTTATCCAACGTAGTGATAATAAGGATCTGTATTTTAATCAGATTGCAATTACTTAAAACAATACGAATACCATCGAAATCACTCTCTGTCTGAATAATTATGCCCGATATTAAAATTTATCGAAATTCCAAAAAATGATAAGTTACTTTTAAATAAAACGATTACCATAATCAAATATATTAAATAGATATTATATTATATTATACTAATAATATTTAAACTACATACAAGAACTTACAATTATTTATTTGGCTAATTTCCAAGGAGTCTGCAATCAGTTCATCTAGAGATCGATGTTGCCTCTTGGTCATCAAAACCCCAAGTGACCAATACCCCAAATAAACTACCCAACATTCACTCGACGTAGACAATAGACCAATACCATGTAATTAGAACACAAATATGATTGACATACACGTTCCGTCACACGCACGTAACTCATCGCTCTCACTCACACGTGCCTTTTCCGCGCGCGCACAAACGATCTTGTCGCATTGCGTATCTACAACCCGCGAATATCGCTATACAGACCATACGCGAACGCGCACTAAAATATAGCACATAGAAAATAAAAGTAGTAAAATAACACTACTACACGCACATGGAATACAAAATGTTATTTTAAAATTTATCTAGTCTAGTAAACGAACTTTTTAACTGAAATTATAACAAACAATATTTCAGATCAATTTTTAAATCAAAAAGCATTAAAAAAACGAAGAAGCAGTTATAAACAATGAACGTATATCCGCTGCCGACGACCAACATTACAGGTAAATTTTGAGCCTTTAGCGATGACCCCTGCTGACACTCGTTACCGACCGTTGCGATCGCAGGAGTCCGCGATAACGGGACCGCGGCTATACATCGGCATAATTAGCCCATCGCGGTGAATCATCGCAATCCTTTGATGGTGACGACATGTCGCGCTTAATCACCGAAATGGGTGGATCGCTTAGGATTTTAATGACCCGATCTGGAATAGTAACATCAATTTGTCGAACTAAAGGGCTCTGTCGTATATGCCAAAATGTTGCAATCCCTTCGCCTAAAGAACCAATATATATCATATGATGTTCCAGTACTTTATTCTAATCAGTAGACATATTAGGCATGCTGTGTTTTCTTTCTGAAGCTGAGGTCAAAGGTAAATCTTTGTGATCTGATTCTAAGATATGGTCTAGTGGACTAATATTCAACTGTACTGCACATAGGGTGGTGATACTTGTTGCCGTCATTGCATTGTCTTCAAATGCGAATTAATGAGGGATCTTACGTTATTCGTAAAGTCTCTCTTGCAATCGCTACGCTCTTGGCCCTGAGTTAAGAATATGAAGCTCTGGTTCAGTCCATGGCCGAGACACGTTATAGTCTATGAAGTGGTAGTCCCTGTTCTTGCTTGGGGCTTAGAATAAATTAAAGGAAACGACTTCCTTGACTGTTGTCATTTTGTTTTCGGGTTAGATGTGGTTACTATGTCTTATAGCTGTATACTTAACAAATTTGAAGTCTTCTAAAACATACAGATGTTCACTCATAGACACCAGATTGCATATATTGCAAACAGAGGAGGCCATTTTTAAATGATTATTAGTTATAATACTAATAGTCTATATTACGATCTAGGACGTAAAACTAAACAAACTCAACTATAAATGGGAATAACCTACAGAAGACGAAACAATGTGATAGCATCGCCTACTTACATTATGATAAAATTGCATGGTGTATTTCGTTTTCTTTTCGTCCTTTTTCTTAGTAATGTTGAAATGAAGTTAGGATGTATGTTAGAAGCACAGTTTAGTACATGTGGTGAAAGTAGTCCAATCTATTCATTTAGAGTGATCTATTTAAAAACAGGTTGATAAATTAAGATGTGAAAATCATCCCAAGGCATGGACAAATATGCAGATTCGCATTTGCAACAACACAGAATGAATTCAGTGTGAGAATTTAGATACAAACATATCTGAAGAATTCACCTTATATATAATTTAGATACAAACATATCTGAAGAATTCACCTTATACATCTACTGATATCACCATGCAAATGTGAAATAAAATGCCTGATTTCACCGTGTGCAGGGTTTCACAATGGTGCATTGTGATCATTAATGTTATGATTTTCAGCAGCACAGCCAAAATTGTTTTGAGCTCTTATTTGACTTTGATTCGTGTATGAAAATTACTGCACATATAAATTATCATACGGTTAATTGAATTATTAGGTATTTGAAATATAAAAGGTTCGTTTTCATCAAACAACAAAAAATTAATTATCAATACACTGTAAGGAATTTGGAAGTATATGTTATACGAAAATTTCTTAGGTGATTGCATTTTGTGTGCGAGATGAAAATGCATAATTTTGTTAAAATTGTCTTCATTTTTATTCAGAATTCTGGCGATTAAAAACAAACATATGATAATTGATTCACTTTGAACAATTTAATATACAGGGAGGTTATCAGGGGTAATCATGAACATTTTCTCTGCTATTAGGATATATTTCTATGGCGTTCAATTGATGCAAACTCGAAATGAGACAATTTGAGCAATAAACGATTCCTCTTAGTATGCTTGCAATAAATATATATATACAATAAAAGTACCATTAAATACCACACTTAGTTATCGGTGTACATCCTTACCGTCTTTGTTTTCCACAACATGAGACATCCTGTACAAGTCCTGGTGTAAGTTGATCAGTGTTTAGAAGTATCAACCAAGAGTTGTTCAGGAGGTGATCGTTTTACGCTGTAATTAAATACACCATTACCGCCATCAACAACAGTAACCAAAACGATGATGAAACAAATAACAGAAACAATACATAACGACGACAACAACACAATAAAAACTCTTTTATCACCAATACTTCCAGTAACAAACACCAGGGCCAATTTCGTTTATTCGGATACCGGATCGGCATATATCCTGATAGGCATTATCCCATTGGAGGTTTGAACTAAAATTGTAAAAAAAAAATCTAAACTGAAATTTGTTGAGTCTTTATGCGTCTTGTCACATACATTTTACTACTGACTCCCTCATGATAAAACCGTGTATTGGATTCTAAGATGGCCGCCATTATTGCCTATCAGATTCCCCGAGATATCCACTTACAGCTGGTGTAAATATATATTTAAGCATTAAATTGCATTCTTTGGGGATATGGTCCTATAATTCTCTCAGGATTGCAGACACATTTACCATGACATTTTTACTTTTTAGTTGATGCCGTTTAAATTCAAAATCATATACATGTAGCTATATGATTGAGCCGGTGCAATATATACGCTATACCAATACCCGATCCGGATTCACGTAAGTTAAACAAATGTAATAAATAACTACCGCTGAGTTAATAACAAATAAGACATAATCATTAACCTAATAAGGCACTAATGGAGGATATGAGGCAGTTTAAAAATTTACATAATTTAATCACAGGGGGCTTTATCTAGCATATCACAGAAATAACAACATCTCGCACTACCATTAAAACTAGTTTGTTTCTTCTTCCATTGTATATGAAAAAGTGCACTCTAACGCTTTATAGTCCCTTAAAAGTAGTATCCGTAATTGAATTATTTATTTTTACGAAGTAGTTTGTTTGTTTGTTTGATTTATTAAAGTCCTATTAAGTAATGATTGCTGATGCCGAATAAAATATTTTAAAATACATGTATGTAGTGTGAAGTTACATCATATGAAAATAACTACAGTAGATTGCAATCTGTTGAGTGTAAATGAGCTGCAATCATGAATGAATACTAGTCATTATACCGATCTTATTCATCCACAGGCGTTTGACCTTTGGTAATAAAGAGAATTTGTACAAGATGTGACAATGAATACTGTCAATCGACGGACAGATAAGTTATCTTTGATAAGTCTGTTTGAAAACAAACTTACCGGTTTGTGAGCCCATGTCTAAATACCATTCATTTGCCCATCGTAGCCCTTTGAAATTTCCGATGGCGGCCTGAGACACATTTTTTTTCAATCGGAAATTAAACAAGGGCTGTTTTGAGAAATTAGATAGTATATATATACATGTATAAACTAACATACCAGTAAGTTTGTTTTCTACATTCTTTAATTCTTATGAAGCCGAAGTGTTGACATGCAGTGGTTTTTGAGCTACCCATTAGAACCCTCCAGTGTTTATCGGTGGACATCACAGTGTTTACACCGATCAGTTGTCCACTACGTATTACGTATCTCCTTTTAATGAGTAAACGAAGCAACTACCTATAGAAGTGTGACATCAAAACATTACACATGTGCAGTGTGCGGACGATGTGCGTTAGGAGCGGTGTCTGGGCGATAGCTATCGTGGTTGATATAAATTTAAGAATTCAATTTTATTGAGTAAACATGCAAAACCATGATGGGGTTTGAATGCTACTGTATCGAAGAGATAGTTTGTTTGATTAATTAACGTCCTATTAACAACTATGGTCATGTAAAGACGGCCCCCATGTATGCAGTGTGTTGCGTGTATGTTGTGCGAGGTGCGTGTTTTGGGAGACTGCGGTATATCACTGAAACATGCCGCCGAAGACACCATACTGAAAACGGGCGAACCAGTCGGTCTACTCCCTGTATGCTGAGCGCTAAGCAGGGGCAGAAACCCACTTTTATAGACTTTGGTGTGTCTCGGCAAGGGGACAGGACCCAGAGCCTTCCTCACAGGGGCGAACGCTAGACTCAAGGCGAAAAGTGAGGCGATGCCAAGGGAGGCATTAGGAAAGATAAAGTCAGTTAGGAAGAAGAGAAAAGATAAGATCCTAAATTTAGTCGCCTAGATATTATATCTATACGTGAAGGATCTCCGTTAAATAATAAACTTGTACTTCGTTATGTTTTTTTCATTTGACAATTTACGCACTTGAGGCTGGTAAACAGAGTACTGCACTGGCTAATCAGACCTTTACAATGTTGATTTACTGTATATTTAATAAACATCTTCAAGCTTTGTTTGATACTTTTCTATGGTAAACTTGAACAATAATTCAGCTTTAAAATTTCATTATATACAACTTAAAACAATTCATATAAGTATTTGAAAGCAGGACAGCTTCATTAATTAAACATATTGTGATGTGGTCGGTCGCATTAAGATATTACACTTTAACATTCAAACTTAACTATACGCAAAATCTTTTGAAAGATACAGTGCACATGTAGGTACATTTATTCTACCAATGTAATAACCAGAAATTTATATAGTATATTATCTAAATATCTGGTTTTACGTTCATTCATTCGGGTACATATAATGTAAGCAAATCCTTTTCTATACTAGATCTGTTTTACCTAGCCAGGATGCCAGTTAAATTACAGGTAAAACAATTCATGACCAGAGGGCAAAATTAGTGTCAGAGTGGCGAAATACACATAATATATAGATAGGTCGGGTGGGGCTTGGGTATATAAGGGAGTCCAAGAGGTCTTGTCTCAAAGCATGATTGGAATACACAAACATATAGGGACTTAGTATAAAACTATCTATAGTACATTATTAATAAACACCCCTTCTAAAAAGATAACTTAAACAAGATACAATACAACGTGTATACATTGTCTTCATTTCGAAATAAATCAATAGAATAAGCGCATTTTAATAAAAAAGAAGCTATGAATTTATTATTTTTTGAAACAAAACCACGTGGCTCCAAGTAAACAGGTATATTTTACTAAACTAATTAGATATTACAGGTACAGAGGATGTTATGCTGTCAATTGAATGGAACGCTATAATGGACCCCTTGTGGTTAAAGAAAATATGTATACCTTACCTGTGACGCCTAACTGAGCATCATCTCAGGTAATGTGTAACCTTAGGTTGTAGGATAGAGAAAAGGGTCATAGGTCCCCGAGTTTACAGTACACAAGTCATTTATGCAGGTACAGTGTATACCTGTATCCACATGTACAATGTTCAGTTCATGCATATCGGTATGTGACAGACTTCAGTATTAACTACATTGGGTATATCTCCAGCACATCAACTATACATGTACATGGTCTGCATGTAATAATGATATGAAGTGTATAAAATAAATCTACTGGTTGAAGAAAAATAGTAAATTAATATTTACATGGACGCAGTTATATGTATAAATCCTTGATATGTAATGATGAAAATGTTGTATTTGATGCGTATGCGTTTTGACTAAAATATATACATGCATGATTATAATGCCTCTGAACAACACTAATTATATGACATTCCACATGATTTTAATGTAAATGTCAATACTTTTAGTTAATAATCTTCTATTACCTGTACAATCTTCTTATATATGTACACAACTTTTGCTTTATTTCAGTATATATTTATAAAATATGTATACATTGATCGCACAAACTGACAATACAATGAATAAATCAAAATTAAAGATATATCAATCAAAATATAAAATCAAATATTATGATGTAATATTATATGTGTGAAAATATATGTTTGAACAGAAATAAGTCATTGATTTCAATATCACTAAATCACAGTACAATTAGACTCGTTAACATGGTCCGTTTATGGAATGATTTCGTCCCAATTGCACAACTGTGTTGTACGGAATGCTAAACTTTGTGGTACTGATCGCGCACCGAATAGATATGCACACGAAGCGCGAACGATGTATGCACGATGTGCGCAAAGATTTTGTTAGGTCACAAAACTGTATAAAATAAATTCACTTGATTACCTGATCAGCGCAAAAAAAAACTTATTTTTAAACTGTCTATTCAAAACAATGCTTCAACTTAACCCATGTATTCAGATATAAAGCACAGTTTCTTAATATCACCTTAGAGGTATAGGGCCGAAATTTAACTAGTGTCCTACATATAGTACATAGTACTAACCTGCTAGAGTAGAGAGAGAGACGAGTCAGCCAGCTACGTGAAAGTGTCTGCTAGACTGTCACCTAGAGCCCAAACACCTAGCTTTATATAGTAATTTAATTATATGCCTACAAATGCACGTGCGCCATGGTTGCTGTGATGATACTGTGAACTCAAAATCTGTGAAACAAATCCGCAAAGACTTGCAAATGAAAGGAACACTAATAAATTGCACGCCTCTTTTGCGTAAAAAACATTTCACTTGCTCTAAAACCCAGGCCAGGTTATAAAAAAGACGAAACTCAAACTGCACCTTATGACAATATTTTAAACAGTTATATGAAGAATATTTACTAAGTGTTGAAAATAAACATGATCACCCTGTCACTATTGGATACACAAAAATGATTTTGTGTAGTAGAGCCATTGATCTAGCAAAAATTCGCTTAAGAAACCATATGTACATTGGAGATCCAGGTTCAAAAAACAGTGTGATTGTCCAGTACCTGACTAAAATTGATATGTTGGTAGGAAATGTAAGTTTATATATGAAACTAGGTATGAAATTTAAAAATTTATACATATTTTCATTGTGATATTTTTTTTTTCAAAGCTGATACCAGTCAGTGAATAAGTACTGACCGTAGGTCAGTGGTTTTTCTTCGGGTACTCGTCATTTCACCAATTTCAAACTTTGGACAAATATTTGCAAAAGTAGGTTTGTTAAGATTTTAACAAAATACACTCCAAAACATTACTATTGTTACCTGGTAGCATTTGATGTTCTCTTTGCAGAGTACATTCAGGAAAAAGGAAGAGCAGGTAAAACCGGCGGGGAAGAAGAGTCTGTAATACATGTGAATGCTATGGATCTGTCCTCACAAATAGTCTCAGCAGAAATAAGAATTACTTGAAACAAACCGAAGTCTGTCGTCGCAAATATCTGAGTGATTACTTAAACTGTCCACTCGAACCAACAGAATAGATTCTGACACTGAAGTAAAAGGACAAAATCAGGTTGTCCGTTTTCTAGTCAAGCAAGCTCTGAAACAGTATGTTGAAGCCGATGTTTCTGGTGAAATTACATTTCATCTTAATGACATGTTAATTGAAAGAATCACAGAGACATATGAAATGGTTCCATTAGATAGTGTTGAGAACTATTACAAGTTACCCACAGTTGTTGCAGAATCTGTGAAAGTAACACATGGTACATTTAAGTAAGTTCATGTTGGTAATCAATAAATCACTTGCCAAACTCAACATTCAGTCTAGACTAATGATAATCAATCCATGATTGCAAATGTAATGTCTCAATATCATCCACTGGTGCTTGGATCCGTTTATGTGCTTCGTAACTTCTTGTAGAATGGACTTCAAATGGTCTGATTCCTGTGGGGTCTTGAATGATCTTCTTCTCATCTGATATGAAATCGCGTTGCTTATGGAAATTTGCTCGTCCTTTAACAAATCTGCCAGCTACGTTGTCATAGTTATGAGATATCTGGTCTAAGGCAGCAACCGCCTTGGACCGCACCATCAAGTTCTTATTCCTGTTCATGGGACCAAGTCCCTTCAGGATTGTTTTGTTTTGTGTACTATATGTTCCATTTGAATGAATATGAGTATCCTTTCCACCTCTTGTATTTACAAATAGTTCATAAAAACTTTCATATTCTGTTTTCAAACTGTAGCTAGCCTGTTGGTCGCACAGAAATCGTAGGATTTGCAGGGCATATTTACTTTTGCTGTTATGAGCTTTGAAAATCACCATCATATATTTCATACATCGTAACATTCTGTCTCTGTCCGGATTATGGTTGCAGTCCAAAAATTCCATGTAGAGCAGTTCAAGCTGCAAGGTAACTTTACCGTATTGTTGTACATGATCAACATCAACAGGTACCTTTTTAGTATTCTTCTGTCTGTTCAAAACATGCGAAGTAATATATTTGTTATTGCCGATTAGAACTTTGATTGGTGTCCTTGTTTCTTCGACCGTTGTAACATCGGTTAGGTAAGTGTTGACCTTTGCAAGAATTTAGGTATCGATGAAGGTATTCATTGTTTCATGGAACCATGCTGGTGTAACAGGGTCCGGTGGAATGTGTTTGGTTGGTTCTTTGTCTGTATCGTCAAGGCCAAAGAAATCGCATAATGGATCCACAATGTAAGCTCTAGTAAAAGATAAAAAAAAAAGTCATTGTCCACATCATAATTGTTCTTCACATCTTGGTGGTCATCATTGCGTCCGATGCGTATCTTCTCTCCATTTAGAGTTCCTGTCTCTAGACTGTTAGTACTGAACAGTTTACTGAATATAAGAGTGAGAATATTCATTGTCATATGCTATAACTCGAAAGTTATTGGAGTGAGATCCCCGATTTTTGATCTTTCATAAATGACGCAAACCGCAGCGACTTTGCTCCACTGAAGCGCTCTCTTGTTAACTGGTCTCCTCGTATATGTACCTGTCTATGGTCACATGATCCGTAGATTGTATTTACAACATCTACATATAGAGTTTGCACACATCACTGTACTGGGCCTCATTATAAGGAAGTATCTCCAGGGACACAACGAGTGATTTTCTTGCCATTTCATTAGAAAATTGACCTTCCAAGACCTATTGCCATAAACCATCAAAAATCTTTAGAAATGGAATGTGATCCTTCGCATTTCTTCGTAGTCCATAGTTAGATTTTTATCATATCCTTGAGGTTGGTCACAGAAATCATAAAATGTCAAGTGTTGCAATATAGCTGCTGATCCAACCCAATGCCTTGTGCCTCTATGGTGCCCTTCCCTCTCATGTTGAAATCCCTTCTTGAAATTGACATTATCTCCAATAAGACGGAAACTTTTTCCACCAGCTACTGCTAACTGTATTTCTTGAAATCATGGTGACTCTAGTTTTGCAATCTCCTTCATCACTAATTCATACCCCATTATGATTACAAGTGCTTGAAGCCTGTCAAATACCTACAAGTTGAGATTTATAGTTAAATAATTGCATAGATGTAGGTTACAAATAGAAATATTCTTAACATAATATTGAGTAAACATATCTAAGCAGATACATAGCACTGTTCAAGACACAAAACGAACATACCGCAGTCTCCCAGTACACTCACCTCGCACAACATACACGCAACACACCGCATACATGGGAGGCCGTCCTTACATGACCATAGCTGTTAATAGGACGTTAATAAATCAAACAAACAAACAAATGGTCCTAACAATAAGTTAGAATTACAAATATTTATTTAGTAATAACATTCAAAGATTTGGGCTTTGTGCATGAATTGCATGTTTAAAATGAGAAACATGTTGTTAAATTTAGTAATATCTTGCACAACTTCATTTGTCAGAATCCATGATTCATCAATCAAAATGTATTATTGATTATAAACAATCTTCTTAAAGATGCCCCACCGCTGACAAATAGTATTTTTTTCACTATCAAAAACAGGACCAGACGATTAACAATTTTTCTTCAGTTACAAAAGTTACTTACTTTACACCGTTACCATCACTGAAGAGTTTGAGCTTTTAGTTTGATTTCAAGTTAAAAATATGAAAAATAATTAATTGCATCCCGAAAAAATTCCATGGCACTATATCCTATATGGAATGAAGTACTGATTGCGCATGCACCGAAGGTAAAATAAATTATCTTTTTATTTGTTGTGTTAATTAGTCCTATATTTACATAATTAATCGCCACTTATTGTTTAAATGATTAATATCATTTATGCTCTGTCGGCGGTGGAGCATCTTTAATTAATAAAAAGTAAGTGACTAAGGGACTTATTACAATTTGATGGCTCCAATAACATCTTGTAAATAACAGTAAAACTGTTTATGAAAGCCAAACAACAGGTCTCATTTACAAAATTATTTGAACAATCAATTATTACAATTACAGTGACTACAACAATTGTGAAGTAGCAGTTAGTATAAACAATAGTAAGAACAAACAAAGAAACTAAATAAATGAAAATGCATCCAGTTCACAATACCAGGTGTCTTAATTTATTAACCTTTATAAGTTCCTTACCCTTTTAGGAATTAACCATAAAACATGGTTCAACAATGGAAATATAATTGAAACCAAGTAATATGATTAGTATTGCTCAGCCTCCAGATAATCAGGTCAAATGGTCACATGGCACCAACATCATCCAGCTGTAGATTTCTGTGTGATAACTGCAGAGTTTTATTGGGCAGTTCAAATGCATAATTCAAGAAATCTTCTTCAATGGACATTTTATGTCAAATATCAAGTTTGATGTCAATGTCAAAATTTATAATAGCTATGTCTTCGTCATAATTAACACAAACATTTCATTGCAACATGCTTAATATTGTTTAAATAAAAATACAAACTTTTATCAGTGTAATACAAGTGATAAATTTTTCACATGTATCACACTGATGTTTTGATTGATGCTTAAATCCATGTTAGAAGGTTTTTAAGGTTTGAAAAGTGCAATATGATGAATTTGAATTATAATAAAATGATAATGAACTTGAATTACATGAATATGATAATGAACAGTTTCTAATTTTGTTGACATTGTCATGATAACACTGTTTTGTTACCAACTGATGTTTTAAATATCAAACAACATTCCTGCAGCCAACATGCATAATAATGTACAAAGCTTTCCTATTAACTATTAAGTGCTTACTTCAAAAATAAATAATAAAGTGTATACAATAGCTACAAGTATATTTATGTAAATTAGACATGCTCCGATTTCCCCCTTTCTCATTTGCTATTACACTGTCACGTAGAGGGCGATATTTAGCATATTGACTGGATGCGTCCGTTTTTAGAAACACCAAGTCAATATTACCTATTGTGACGTCCACCCAAGTCGATATTGTGATTATGAAGTCGCAATACCCTGACATCGAGTTCACGATGTAGTGAAGTTAAGTCATTTCTATATAACTTAGCACGAAGCCAACATTTAAAAAAATCATATCTAATATACCTTTGTTTCGGTTCATATACCCTTGCAGAATTTTATCTACTTAGGTGATATAACACCATATGTACCTCAACAAAGGTCCATAATTGATAGATATATAATGGAAACACAATCATGAAATATCATCCTTATGGAGAATAACAGTAACACTGGAAGCAAAAAAAAACATGTATCGAAAAAAGCAAAAAAAACACTGAACAAATCACTAAAACAAAATGATGAATTAGTTGTTTTCAAAATGTACCTTTTCATGTGTTTGTTCATCTTTCATTGTAATACCCAAGAGTTTCTGTATTACTGAGAGTTCACTATATCTATTGTTCATGAGAATGCAATAAATGGGACCGAATTTTGGCAATACTTTCTTAATGACATCAGGAATTCCTAGTTTGGATATTGGTATCGCCACTGCAAGTAGAGTCTCAGCAAGCAGAAGACAATCTTTTAGAAGTTCATGGCAAATTGGATTCCATGGAAACTATCTCAAGTTTATGTGTCGCGGATAGAGATTTCCACCTTTCACCGCCTTTGCGCACGCAATTTGTTCAAAGAATTCACTTTCATGATAGTGTTTGCCACAGTCTTCGTGTCGCAATACAATAGGGAATGTACCAAAGAGGATTTCTCCTCACATTTGATGTTGGCAAATGAGTCTGTACACGACAAATTTAGAGCGGTTGTTACCATGGGATCATTATGTGGATAATACGCTTTCGAAAAGTATGACCATTCTCGTTCCACATTCCTGCAAGAAAAATCATACAACTGTCAATGAAAATCCGCTTAATTAATCAGGCCCCGATTTCGCAAACCAAACCTTAGTCCACTTTTCGCATGTGTTACATAAGGAGAAAAACTGAGTTATTTACTGAAGTCTGAACTTTAGTTTCGAGAAGTCGGGGCCTGCACTGTGTAAGCCATTGCTCATCTTCATAATGACAAAAGTCATAATGTTGAGAGAGAAATAATGAAAGAAAGAAAAAATAAAACCCTGTATGTTCAAACACGTAGACTACGTAATACATACAAATAATTAGAAAATGATATTACAAAATACACATTGGAAAGAGTAAGACCATGCCCACTAACTTTACATTCATATAACGCATAATTTAAAATGATTGAAATTGATTGGTTGTAAACATAACTTTTCATTTGGTATATAAACAAACTGTCAATGTTTACATATTAATATGTATCATATTAATGAGTTTAAAAGGAAATTATTGGAAACAATCTGTCATATCACAAGATTCTCCCTTGGGTTTAATTTCTGTACCTGATATTGATTATTGGCAGAGACGGAGTTGTCCGAGTTTATTGTGTTGTTGTAATGTTGTGGTGTTGCCTGTACTGCATCATCACACATGACTGGACCTCTGATGAATGGAGGTTGAGGTTGAGATGTTTCAAAGTTTAGCGACTTAGTCCGCTTGTATAATATTCTGTATGCATCCCCTGAAATATTGAATAAGAAGAAACAAATGTTAATCAAAACTAACATGTGGAAACACAGGGACCTGACAATTTTTGTGTCAGGTCCCTGTGTATAGAACAGATATTAAAACAAATAAAGAAAACTACATCTATACCAATGGCTTTGTATCAAACAACACAAAATTGTCAACCTACGAGTTAGTCTAAATGGTGTGACATTATAATTGTTAAATTGTTCTAAATGTATCCAGGTTTGAGAGAATAATACTACAAGGATAAGAATGATAGGGATATTCTATTATCAGGATCACAAACTATTGTCAAGCTTTGTGTATGTATGTGTCTGTAATGTCTTGTCATGACATGGGATGAGGAGTGTGTGTTTATGTCTTAACATATGTAGGAGAATGATGTTGAATTAATAATATAGATGACACCAAGTAAAGAACATGAACTTTGGTATATTGACTCTATACTTTTTTTCGTGTAAAGAAAAGCATCTAGATAATGTGAATCAATATTTTTTATGATATACATGTACACGTTTAGAAAAAACTTTTGGAATACATTAATATTTTTCCTGAAAAGCATGCATATGGTTAGTTCTTGCAGTAAAATTACTATTTTGAGGTACCTGCATGCATACTGATGCTTTTCAAATGTATTTAGACTTTAGAGTCATTTATTATGAAATTACCTGATTTGAATCCTCCATTATCATTGATATAGCTTGCACATCTGTTCCAGTAATTATTGACACCATCACTTGGTATGGGATTTTCCCCAACAAAACATTTGAGTGCTGCTTTCTCACAGTCAGCCCATTTCTTTTTATTAATCTCAATCAACTGAAAATAGGAATACATATTATATACAAATACAATGTATATCACCAATACAATAGGTATTCTGGTCGTAATGTTTTCATACAGAAAATGGCGACATCTCAATGACAGGTATCGTTTTTAATGCGAAATTATCTGTAGAATCGAATGAAAGACAAGGAAAAAAGATATCGCAGCAGGAAAATGGAAATTTCATCGTTTTTTCGAAGCTAGGTAGATTTTGTTGTCGGTCTTGTCAGAATGAAAACTATCGCACACATAATGCCGACGTGACAAATACCAAATTGAAAATAATTTGAATCAGTATTACTTGATGATTATAAATAACAGCACGAGACGTGCCGATCATTCGTCAATTACGCAAATAAGTGGATGATTATGTCAAGTGTTAAATGAATACCTGCCGGTATCCGCCATATTGGATTTGTATTACGTCACAATATGGCGGAAGTGTTCACCTGACTAAGAATAGCGCAGAGCTATCGGAGCATTCGCAGCAGGGAACCAGACTAAGACGACTACAGGTAAACATGTAAAAATAACTTGATCCGAAAATGATAGCCAATCAGAATCGTCGAAAGCTCCAACAGGAAGGGATTCCCCAAAGTAAATATCCCGGATTACAAAATGGAGCCGACGATAACAAAACAAACGTACGCTGAACTACAGAACGTTAATAAAACGGGATTTCAAAAATATGTACGATGTAAGTATTTAAAAATAAAAATATTTTGCACAAGCTTGAATCGTACCCGTATCTAAATGTTCAATAAATTTCCTGCCTGTATTGTTGATATCCTCGACAACTTGTTCCGGTTCACTGGTACTACTACGTTCAACGTCAACTGCAGTAGGAGTATAGTACATTTTGACATGTTTACCATTCTGCTTGTACTGAACACCTGGTGACTCTACAACATACATGTTGCATGTTTTCCAACCATATTATGTGGCGTGGCATGAAACGGCGTATTCGTTTTATCGCGTATGGTTTGGTTTACGAGCACATGTGTTACCAGGTACTAACTTACTTTCAATAGCATTACGCCTCGCGTCTATATTCAGTTTGTTCTGGTGTTTTCCAAGCGCATCGTCGTGTCTAACTCCTTCATCCCTTTCACGTGTGAATGTTTCTTGTACGTAGTTTCTGTCCGAACATGAGTTCGGCTGGAGAAACACATGTACCTGTAGTGGCATGCGACGTGGCGTGTGCAATCTGGATTTGCTTCTTCAGAGACCTGTTTTGTCTTTCGACTTCTCCATTAGCAGTAGCATGAAGCGGGTTACATGACAAATATTACCCCTGCTCGCCGGGGACCCGACGAGGCGGATAAGTCACTCGATTCAAAGAAAAAGTGCGCCGGTGGCGCGACCGGCGTGCGCCAGATCAGCCGGTTTTGATTCACCGGCTAATACCGGCGCAAGATGGCGGAATAAGGGTTAGATAATTGATGATGAAACTCTCTTTAAGCAAAACTTATTCCGTTCAGACATAAATTCTCCAAACATTGTGATTTTCTTGTTGTATTCATTAACGGACAGGAACTGAAACCTCTTTGATGCGCACAGGTATGTAGATATCTATTTATGAAGCGAATACATCGAAATGAGCGGTAATGTATAGACTTATATGTATGTACCACAGGCGTTTGGCTCCATAGATATTTTTTCTCTATATTATGTAATACGTACGGTGTCACATTGCTTTTAAGAACCAAATGCCTGTACATTCTGTTAGGGTAATTATAATAAAATTTGTAAATATAAAAATGTATATAAAGACTTAATGTTTTATTCCATGTATATTAAATTTCAATGACTTCTCTTGGACTGCTTATTAATACAATAAAAACAGATTTTTAAGAATTTTCTGAGGTTTTACACTTTCGAAAATAACACATTCTACAAGTATCCAAATAACAAGTTCTAATGAATCGTTTTCGTCAAACAAATGTAATTCAGAGTGTAACATAGGAAAATAGATTGACATGTCCAGTATTAAACATACATGTACATTGTAAATACACAATTCACAAAGATGGCTCAAAAGTGAATATGAGTGTTCGGGCATTCTGTTAATTCCTATATCAATGAGTAAAAGAAGTCTACTAGTGAAATGTAGTAAGAAATAAATTAGTTAAACATCTCGAACGCGCCGATCAAGATGGTGGCAACGATAAATTCGAAAGAAGAGTAAACAAGGCAAGTGGGACTTCTTACTATAGAGTGTAAGCAAAATGCTATAGCTATTGAACTAAAAACAGGTGACTTATATATCTACTAAAAGAACATTTCCACTATGGATCAATCTACCGTAAATTGTCTGACTGCACCACCCCTCTCCCGAGGGTACAAACACGTAGTTGATCAGAAACGTGATCCTAAACAATTATCATTTGAAACTAGTGCCCAAAGTATGTTATTCTGGAGAAGAGTGTTTCTGATCCGATACTACATACAGTTAGGGTCTTTCGAGGAGTTCAATGTGGCATGGTGTGACTATGATACAGACCTCAATGTGATCGATTTGGACGATGAAAAGGTCAAATTTATTTAAGTCAATCATCCAGGTTAAGTTCAACAACCGCAAACTATTAACAATTACCCTCTACTTTACTACAAATTTATGTATGATACAAGGGAAAGTGACACAGGAATGGCTGGCGAATGAATTTGAATGTTTAGAAAGTGTCGTAGAGAAACTAGAGAATCGATGGAAGGGAGATAACTCCTATGATATTGACAGTGAAATCTCCCTCTAATTATGGAAACTGAACTGTGTCCAACTGATACTCCATGTATTACTGATGTAAGTGAGGACGATGACGAGGTGATGTTTAACAATAAACTAGCATTAGCTGTTGTTTCGGAAGATGTGGGTCCAGACATGGGAGAAACGTGTGTTAAAAAAAGTGGTTGAATCTGAACACATGGAAGAAACAGGCGTTAAAAAAGTGGTTGAATCTGAACACATGGAAGAAACATGCGTTAAAAAAGTGGTTGAATCTGAGCACATGGAAGAAACATGTTTTAAAAAGGTGGTTGAATCCTTTGAATCTGAACAATTAGATAAGAACACAACAAGGGATGAAGTAGGTCGAGAGATGTCTGCTAAACAAATGGTTGAATCTCAGTGTGAATTTACAAATGATAACGCTACACGGAGAAAGGCCAGTGAGGAGCCGTTTGTTAAACAAGTTGACAATTTCCAGTGTGAACTTACAGTTACAAATGATAGTAAGGACATGAGGCCTACACAGAGAGAGGTCGGCGAGGAGACCGTAGAATTGGTAGAATCTGATATCGATGAACAAGGTACCAATGGTGATGAGAACATGAGAAGAACAGAGGAGACGAAAGTAAAATCTTCTGAGCGTATTGAGAAACAATGTACATGTACACGCTCATCTTTAGTCACTGGAATATCTACACAGACTGACAATATACCTACTCATGGTAATGAAGAGGCAAGGAACCTACTGAAACTTGTACACCAACTAGAAAACGAAGTCATTCATCAAAATGCTAATATGCGAGAAGATATCCGCCATCTGTCAAACACGATAGGCGAGATGTCAAAACAGATCAAATGCCTGACTATGCAAGTACAAACTCAAAATGAAGGAAGGACAGTAAGGACAAATAGTGTGGGTGTAAACACCATATCTGTAAATGAAAGCGTGGGCAGATATGTTAACACCGATTTGTCGGGAAAACACAACTCCAAAAGTCGAACCAAGGAACCACGTAGTACAATAGGTGCTGACACTATATCAAAGGTCAGTAGCGGTGAATTAGAATGTCTCGCCATGAATGTTCATACAGCAACAGGTACCGTTCATCAGCCCACGCTACACACCAATTTGGACATGGGCCAAGCGCTAAATAAGAGGAAAAACTCTGTCCCTTGTCCGCCGGATGTAAGACATCGCAGCTATAATGAATCCAACCAGAACACCGATCGTGTACGTTCCTTTGACACCGATAGTGCAAAACCATCGCACTCCGATACACATCAGGATACATATGGTAAGGAAACACATCGCAATCAAGGTACAGGTACTGGGAGATCCATGGATGACAGGCGTGTCAGGGGAGGTAGTCAATACAATCACCCTCACCCGTCAAGCTATAATAGTTACGACAGAGATCATGATAGGAGTGATGGGCGCAAAGATGATAAACAGAAAAATACAATGAAACGCTGGGAAGACGAACAACGAAATAACGAACGCCGACGAACGGATACATATAGGGAAGGACGGCAACAAAACAGGGAACACGAACAACAAGAGGATAAAGTAAGCCAGAAACACGATCATCAAACAGACGAAACGGTATGGGTGATTGGAACATCAATAATAAGTAAGGTAAAACGAAACAAAATGTACAGTAAATACAACGCTAGAAAGGTACGCATCACCCAGCTGTACGACAAAACGGTGAGAGGAGCCACAGAATTCATTCAAACAGGCAAGGTGTCCGCATCTACTGTCTTGTTTCAAGTTGGCTCAAATGATCTGGAAACGAACCCAGCAAGAAGTGTAGCCCGCGAATTAGAACAATTAGGCCTAGTAACCCAAGACATACTGGGTAATAACACTAAAATTATATTTAGTGGCATACTCCCAAGATATGGAGGGAAACAAGACTATGAACGAAAAAGGCGCTTCCTCAATGATGAGCTGTCTTATATTTGTAGCAAACATAATTTCATGTTTGTTCCCCAAGACAATTACTACAGAGAAGACTACTACGATGGAATTCACTTAACATTCGAAGCGATACCGAAACTTGTCCGTAGTTACAAAGCTGTCCTCAGTCCCATATTGGGACTGAATTATTCCGGGTCGTATGGTACAAATGACAATTACACTCAGAATGATAGATCAAACCTAAATTACCCGATAAACACAAAGCAGTCATATGAATCGGAAAACGCCGACATTGCTAGCATCGCGAAACAGGTTGCAAGCCTGCTACGGCAGTGAATGAACGATACCTTAAAGCTTGCTCTGTTAAATGACACGCGTACGTTACTATGTAATGAAACTGTCTGTGAAAACTTTTGCAGCGTGACTGATTTACTCTTATTTTGAGACCATGTCTGTCTGTTCTAATTCAAATAATGTAAAGTTGTATTATAAAGTTTCATTTGACTTATCAGTTCTACACCACTATCATAGGTTGTCATTTATTTACTTTTTACATATATTGTATTATTTACATGTGCCTGTGAAAGTATTAAGTAATACGAGGCCTATAAAAGGGTAATGCATTATCATGGAGACTACAATATTGTTGTGTTTAATTCTATAGCTGTAATGCTCTGATTACAGTCATATCATGTTATATAGCTGTTATTTTATGTATGATTTAGTATAATATGTACAGTTAAGTGAAATGTAATTTCCTGAGGTGAAATATTACATTATTTAGTTTAATGGCCATGGCAAATATTGCTTAACTAAAAATGCACATATTCATATTTGCATGCTAAGAGAGGCAACTTCTATAATAATTGTATGGAAATAACAGTATGGCATTTATTGTATATAACGTTATTATATGTATTTTTTTTATATATACTCTCACCTATAAAGTATCTCGATTTTAAAAGTCGAGTGAAATGTAATTTCCTGAGGTGAAATATTTTTACATTATTGAGTTCAATAACTGGACAACTTCAATGCACATATCCATATTTTTTGTGCTAAGGGAGGTAACTCCTATAATATTGGAGCTACAGGAAATTGTTGTATGTAGCTGTTATATGTATTATCTGATATATACTCTCACCTAAAAAATACATGTAACATGTTTTTATAAAGTGAAGTGAAATTTAACTTCCTTAAGTGAAGTATTACATTATTGAGTTCAATAACTTTGACAAAAATGCACATATTCATATCTATTTGCTAAGGGAGGTAATTCCTATAAGAATTTGTATGGAAACAACAGTATGAAATTTATTATTTGACACTTTTATAATGGTTTTTAGTCCTACTTGCATCCTTGTCTTTTGATATAAATGAACGATTCTGTCTCAATATCTTGTTGGAATATTAATGGCCTTGGAGAGAAATATAATGATGACATTTTCAAATCTAAAATAAAATATGATGTAAATATCTGTATGGAAACCTGGGCTGGTGAAAGTTCTGCATCAAAAATACAAGGTTTTAAAACATTTTCAAAAATCAGAAAAAAGAAAAAGAAAGCCAAGCGAAATAGTGGAGGAATAATAATATATATTAGAAACTCCATATCTAAAGGGATTTCATACCTAATAAATGGGTCTCTCTCAAACAATAGAATGTGGATAAAACTCGATAAATGTTTTTTTGGTCGAGATAAGGATATTTATTTGTGTGCAGTATATGTGCCACCGGCCTCTTCAGCATATTATGATGATGATTTTATCGAGATTGAAAATGAAATTTCGAAATTTAGTCTTGATGGCTACGGATATTAAATGGGAGATTTTTGGGTGATTTATTGGGTAATTATACTTGTATAAAGCACAATGGTTGTAGCGTTGTTGACTATGTTTTAACTAGTGCAAGCCTGCTTTCCTCAGTAAATTATTTTGTCGTAGAAGAACCAACCTACTTGTCGGATCATGTTCAAACAATTACGTTTTTGGATTGTAAAATATCAAATAATCCTGCAAATTTACCTTTACAAAACACAGATATAAAATCGTATCATTGGGGAAATTATTCAAATGGAAAGCTCATTGAAATTTTGGGAGATGTAACAATTAGAGACGATATAGTGAGGAAGGAATTGAGAACGCGACTTCTTTAATTACTAACATGTATGAAAAGCTACAAAAACGATGTATGTCTGTTAAAATTAGAAAAACCGGTAAATGCAAGCGAATTAAAAGGGCGCTTTGGACAGATAAGGAATTTTTCAGCCTTCGAAAAACTGTAAATAGACTTGGTAGTAAACTTAAAAAGTCAAGATATGACTTGCAGCTTAGATTAAAATTTCTCTATTATACAAAACAACTTAAAAGGATGGAAAAAAAACAAAAAGAGAGCTTTCAAACAAACAATACTGGGCAAGATAAATAGTATATCAAATAAAGATTCTAAACAATTGTGGCAAGTGCTTAAAACTCTTAAGCCAAAAAGCAATGATAACTGTGAAGACCCCCTAATTGGCAAGAGTTTATTGCACATTTCAAAAACTTGGGGAATCAAAACTTGTACCCAGATACTAAATTTAAGAGGGATATTGAATTGCAACTTGACCAACTAAAAACCCAGTTGCAACATAATGATATCACAGATAGGCCCATTACAATAAACGTAATAAAAGAAGTAATTAAGCTTTTAAAGAATAATAAATCGGTGGGTCCTGATTCTATTAGTAACGAAATAATCAAATATTCCATAAATATCATGATGCCTCTTTTAGCAAAATATTTTAATGCTATTTTTAGTAGTGGCTGTTATCCAGAGTTTTGGAACAAATCCTTCTTAATTCCTATTTTCAAATCTGGTGATGCAGGTCTACCAACGAATTACAGAGGCATCTCTCTCCAAAGTTGTTTGGCAAAGTTATTCAATTCCATTTTAAACAAAAGGCTTACCATGTTTATGCAAAATATTATATGCCCAAATCAATTTGGGTTTCAAAAAATAGTAGAACTACTGATGCCTTGTTCGTACTAAAAACATTGTTAACTAAATACTCACAGTCTAAGAGAAAAATCTACGCATGTTTTGTGGACTTCAATAAAGCCTTTGATAGTGTATGGAGAAATGAATTATTATTTAAGCTTGCACAGCATGGTGTCGGAAAAAATATTTTCAAAATTGTTAGTGACCGCAATCCTCAATAAAATTTAAAACATTCACGACAGAATATTTTAACATTATTCGGGGGGTAAAACAAGGAGATAGTTTAAGTCCTACCCTTTTCAACATGTACATCAATGATTTACCAGTCATTCTAAATAATAATCCACTACAATTAGGGGATTTAGCAGTAGGTAGTTTGTCATTTGCGGATGATTTATTGATTTTATCAGAAACTCCCGAGGGACTGCAGCAATCATTAATTGAATTGGGAAAACTACTGTGAAAAAATGGCAGCTTTCAATAAATGCTAAAAAAAACAAAAACGATGATTTTCCAAACTAGGCAGAGAAATATAAAAACCAAACATAATGTGAAACCGTTTATGTTTAAAAATCAGGAAATTGAACAAGTCTCTGAGTATAAATATTTAGGTACAACTTTATGTAACAACGGTAAATTCATGCTAGCTGCTAAGGAACTTAGTGTAAAAAGTAGAAAAGTTCTGTTTTCAATTAAGCAATATTTAAATAAAATAGCTGATATGCCCATATGGCTCTGGAAAAAGTTGTATAATTCTTTAGTCAGACCAATCTTAACATATAATTCTGAAATATGGTATGCTGACTTTTACAGTAAAATTGCAAATGCAAGTAAAAGAGCGCATGTGAATAATTCAACATTATAGATATTTCAATAATAGATAAAACGCCATTTGAACAAATAAATTTAAAATTTTGCAAAATGGCCCTTGGGGTTGGAAAATATGCAGTAAATGCTGCTTCCAGGGCTGAATTAGGACAATATACACTAGACTGTTTCATTAATACTCAAGCATTGTGTTATTTGGCTAGAATATCACAAGATGACATTAATAATCTTGTAAAAGAGGCTTTGAAGGTCAGTCAAAATATTCATGAAAGTGGATCATATTCGTGGTATTCATACGTATCAAGTATTATCAACGAAAATAACATCACACTTGACATTAAAAAGGGGAAAATTCAGTAGGAAGGCACAGGCAGATTAAAACGGTCGTTAAAAAGATTCATACATGGCAGATTTGACATTATTTTCTCAAGCAAAATGCAGCTTTTAGATTGTAGTAAATAAGCTATTTCTATATAGTAAACTTAAACAAAACTATAAAAGAGGAATATTATCTCTCTTTGCAAAATTTTGAATATCGAAAATTGTTGACAAAACTTCGGATCAGCAATCACAACCTAGAAATTGAAGCTGGTAGGACAAAAAAGATACCTCGCCAGCACCGGTTATGCAAATTTTGCAATATTGTAGAGGATGAAGCTCACTTCATCTCCAGTGTACAGTAAATTCTACTGAAAAGAAAAAGTTTCCTATCTAAATACAACATTAATTCTATGTTCACAGACTATGACAATTTAATAAAGTTATTGTCATCTAATGAACCACAACTTCTGCAGGATTTGGGCCTCTTCATTAAAAAGTCGTTTGAACTGAGGAAAGCGGGCTTGCTGAATGCATAAGTTGTTCTTGTTTTATTGTTATTGTGTTATACATGTAATGTTATCTTTGTAATTTGCTATCGATCCTTGTTTGTGGATGTAAAAATGCAAATAAATGAATTGAATTAATAAAAAGTTTACATAAAGTTAAGTACATAGCATTGCCACACCAGGGTATTCACAATAGATGTGAACAAACATGTAGACGAACACGTTGTGTTAGTGTTATTTTGGGCTGAAGAAGGCCCTATAGTGGCAGAATATATATTCCATAGAAATGATTTTTTATTTTTCATTGAATTTTACATTGAATTTTGGCCCTGCAGGTAGGGCGTAAGAATTGTACCTGCTGCCCCTATTGCATGATCGTAAAAGGCGACTAAATTTAGGATCTTATCTTTTCTTTCTCTCTAAATTACTCTCTGTTCTTCCTAGAGTCTCCCTTGACACCAACTCACTTTTGGCCTTTGGTTGAGCGCTCGCCCCTGTGAGGAAGGCTCTGGGTTCTGTCCCCTGGCCGAGACACACCAAAGTCTATAAAAGTGGTAGTTTCTGCTCCTGCTTAGCGCTCAGCATAACGGGAGTGGGACGACTGGTTTGCCCGTTGTCAGTATAATGTGACCGGGTGGGGTGTGTTGCTTGGTGTCTTCGGCGGCATGCTTCAGTGATATAGCACTATAAAAAGGGCAACAGTTCCACTATACAAGAAGACATAACACGAATATACCGCAGTCTCCCAAAACATGCACCTCGCACAACATACACGCTACACACCGCTTACATGGGAGTCCGTCCTTACATGACCATAGTTGTTAATAGGACGTTAATTAATCAAACAAACAAACAAACATTGAATTTATTTTGGCCTTTTATTTCGGATTATTAATATACTAGCTTTATACCGTTTTACCTCATTATGAGGGTATTAATTTAAACCCAGTTTATTAAGATAATTAGTGTTTCAGCGATCTCTTGAATTTTAGTTAGAACAAATAATGATTTGCGTGTGGCCCATTGCAACAATGCATGGAGCGACAAATACCCTGCCGATATCACGTGACTGAGCGATAAAACAATCCTGCCGCTCTGTCGCATTAGCGAGAAAATAACATTTGTCGCACCGACAGTGTATTTTTGTTGCAGTGTCACTCCGCGCATTATCGCACTGTTGCTCCGGTGTCTTGTGATGTGTAATTAAATTCCCAGCTGTAATGCTAGAAAATTATCTCATATTATATGTATTAAATTCTACAATACAAATTACATTGCACCATACATAACATCAAGTGTGCATTACAACCGGAACCAACAGAGCGATTTTGCGAGGAGCGACAACACGACATGGCCGACGAAATAAGCCACCATATGTGTTTTCTATTTCATAAGAAAATTCACAAGAAATTAATTCAGTACGATGCATTTTTCTTATAATTGTTCTTCTGGAATAAAACAGCATACACGTGCATGTTATACGGTGTAGCATGCACGATGAAGAAAACTGAGAATGGGGGGGGGAGGTATTCATTTTCCAAAAGGCAAAACAACAAAATGACATTAGCCAGGTCACGGTATCCTATATATATTAAACTCTAATGACTTATGAATTTCTTAAAGTGCTTGGCCCGGTAATAAAAAATATTTGAAGGCTTAATTTCTAATTGGCATTATTGTTTTTTTTTTTCCAAATACACATCATATTATTAAATCTACCATTACTATCTGAATAACAATCACTCATTCATTACATAACAAAGAAAACCACGCACATAATAAATATTTACCGTACCATAATATTAACCAAATTAGTGTGGTGTAATACATGTATATATTAATGATAAGAATTTTAGAGTTTGAAATTTTGACTAATATGTAATTGTCTACATTTACATGTGCGGCTTTCAAGTATGCTACATTGTGTAGGTCAAGCACATGTGTTTCTTATTTACAATAGTATATGTACGTATATGTAAAGTCTATTGGAAACCAACTTCTGTTAGAGTCATTGTATAACTACTAATTACATAGCCATGTTGTTAATTATGATACATGATAAGTTCTAATGAGTAACCTTGTTTTCATATGTAATACAGCATCTTCGTTGGTATCAACTGTTCCAGGTATTGGATATCATACCCAAATATTGACATTTGTTATCCCGATGTACTGCTATATTAACTCGCTAAAAATCTCTGTAGGGATCAACCAACTAAATAAAAAAGACCTTCGAAATGGCCCGTGTATACAAGATTGTGCCCAGGATAGAATTTTAACCCGGCCGCTGATTGGCTGGCTAATTATGGATTTCAAAAGTAAAAATGTTTTTTGACAGGTAATTATTCCTAGATTAATACACAGACTGCATGCACAAAACACCCAACAAATATCATTCTGTTCATTTTGAATTTATTTACATCAACTACAACAAAAGATATTATGGAAGAATGGCCGCAGTATGATAAGAGCCCAGAAGGAGAACTGGTAGCCAAAGAACCAAGCATACCAGTGTCTCCCACGGTACCACGAGAGACCGGTTCCCCTAGGTTAAAATTTCTGAGGGCAAACTGGACAATGAGACCCCCATCCGTTTACTAAAACCCATTATCACCACCAGCCCACCTCGGTCAAATATAACAAGGTGGACACCTCCCTCCATGGTACCACGGAGGGAGGGGGGCCCTGCGGTAACGACAGAAACCCCATTCTTTATGCCTAATAACCACCAGTCTGCTGTAAAGCAAAGCTGGTATGAGTACTAAGCCGGATGAGCCCATGTCCCTCTCTGTCTCCCTCTGGGCTCCGCCCCCTCCCTTAATAACAGCGACATAACATATATAAATGGCCATGAAAGGCTTAATAATCATGTAAATGTTTCCCATAAATTTTCCCCAAATTAAAGCAAACAAATTAGTGGAACATTCCACAAGTCCAATTATTAGCTTGCTATTTGTTGTGGAAAGGAATCCAACAGGTATAATATTGGACAATGTCCAATCAATAAGACAATCACACAGAAACATTTGTTTCTGATGTAATAGCATAGTATCGAAAAAGAATAAAACTTGCTTTAAATCAAACCTTGAATGTGACCATCCTAATCGCATTCACACTGTTAAGACTCAAAATGTTCCATTAAGAACACAGGAGGCTGTATCGACAGTTCACATATCTCACACGCGTGTCCAGCCTGGGATTTTCACCATGGACAAGTGCACAATGATATTCTTTTGAGTCCGTAAGAATGTATACCGTGCAGAAATAGACCATGTACCCGTATCCCACTTCTGTGCTTGATCCGGTTTTCTTAACAAACAGTGCTTCCAGACATTCAAGAACTCTGAAATATACAATACATCCTGGCAGCATGAAAGTTCAAAATTAGGGAGGGAGGGTGGGTTTGATGAATTGTGTGCCTTGACGAATGGCTAACCGGAAGTTATAATCAAATAAAGGAGGGGCGCGCTCGATTGGTATCTCATCCTATTAAAGATACCCTACATCATTCTAAGTGGGGCGCACTCGATTGGTGTTTCGGCCTATTAAAGATACCTAGTACCTACATGTATCATATCCTTATTGTTACCTATAAGCTATAAATAAAGCATTCGCTGGCATTAAACACGTTTATCTGTTATTTGATAAACGCTATTAATACACAGACTGCATGCACAAAACACCCAACAAATATCATTCTGTTAATTTTGAATTTATTTACATCAACTACAACAAAAGATATTATGGAAGAATGGCCGCAGTATGATAAGAGCCCAGAAGGAGAACTGGTAGCCAAAGAACCGAGCATACCAGTGTCTCCCACGGTACCACGAGAGACCGGTTCCCCTAGGTTAAAATTTCTGAGGGCGAACTTGACAATGAGACCCCCATCCGTTTACTAAAACCCATTATCACCACCAGCCCACCTCGGTCAAATATAACAAGGTGGACATCTCCCTCCATGGTACCACGGAGGGAGGGGGGCCCTGCGGTAACGACAAAAACTCCATTCTTTATGCCTAATAACCACCAGCCTGCTGTAAAGCAAAGCTGGTATGAGTACTTAGCCGGATGAGCCCATGTCCCTCTCTGTCTCCCTCTGGGCTCCGCCACCTGAGGGGAATTTTTTTTTAAATCCCCTCACACCCATACTATAACCCTGACTATAATATAACCTTTTCCTATATTAACCCAATCCCCCAATAACCTATGGTAACAATAGGTCCCCCCCCTACCACCCCCCCCCCCCCAAGTCCTGCCTAAGTGTGAAATTTCACCTAATCCTGATTACTAGGGATAGGAAATATTCTAGCCCTCCCTGGTAGTTGTTGAGCAGAATCCCAATACCTGTGGTAGAAAGATGAGTGCCATCTGGGCGGTATAAAGCTGTCTGTGTTGATTGGATTGTTGGATGGCATAGGACCTTCCCCCCTGACTCAAATAAATGTTTCTTAATTGCATAGTCTATACGCTTTCTCTTCCTCTCAACTTTTGCATATGAGCAAGCCCCATGCCAATAACCCCTGGGTAGTATTTCAGACCAAATTATAGTAGTAAGGGGAGATAACAAAGCAAACCTTAAAAGTGAACACCTGATTGTTTCTATCAACTCTTTGCCTTTAATGCTGACTACATCGTTGGACCCAAGTTTAATCAGGATCATTTTTGGAGGCAGGGATTTTCCCAATTCGTTTTCAATGAGAAGGTCAAATTCACTCCAGGTCATGCCTCTACGGGTCATCCAATGAATAGCATACCCCTTTCTGTCAAGATTAAGGTTTGTACCACCCGGTCACTTAGCTGCCTCCTTCATACCCCAAAATGGTATAGAAGATCCTATGACCCATATGGGGGATTAGTCATCTGAAAGAATATCTGATGATGTTTTAGAAAAGCATGAAATTACAATAATATTAATAATCCAAATTTAAATCAAAACGCTGTAATAAAACCATAACCGACATTATTATAATTAACTTAGAATTATACATGGGAAATGAGTTCAAATTCACACAATGTGGTAAATTCAGGTTCACTCCTAGCTGCTGTATGCCTAGCTAAAAACTGTCTCTACTGGAATTCTTATATATTTTGAGTAGACCCTTGATTTCCATCGACCCCATGCTTGTATTTTCTGTTCAGAAATTCCCCTGGTGGCTGCCTCTGTGGCGGCCCCTATACGAAATGAGTGAGTTTTGTAATGAGACACAGGGATGCGCGAAAAGGTTAATGATTTCTTTAAAACAGCAGCTACCTGATAGCGAGTAATTGATGAACCATTCCTATGTATGAATAACTGCTGATTAACTGTATTTGGCCGAATCAAAAGGTATTTGTTCAGAAGTGAGACAGGGCAAATATCTGAGTTAGGATAACTGTTGATATGTAATAATGCAGAGTGACCTCTCTGGTCAGTCTTTGATTCCCTGATTCAAACTTTTAAATGTCTGGAAGGAGAATTTACAATGGTAACATCTGAAATTCCCAGTGGACGTGTATCATTACCATTGCTACTGGATGCTGAAAATTCTCCAACCCTCAGAAATCCGAAAAATGCTATAGTAAATGCCGCAGAAAACAGTTCTGCTTCATATTTAGAGCTACAGACTGATGAAAGGGAGGTAACCAGTTTTCTAAGTAGGGGTAAAGTAATAGGGAGACGCGCATCCACGCGTTTGTTACCACGCTGTGCCCCCTCCATAATTTTCTTAACAATAAAACATTGTGTTGAATCCTGTTGACCCCGAAGATTATGCTCATGGGATAATCCACTCATATTAGTTGAAATTGTTGATGCTGAGTATCCCTGTAGTGACATATAATATATAAATTGTACTAAATGGTCTGAGGGGACAGGCCAAATGCTCGACATCTTATAAGAGGACCTGAATGTTTGGAAACACTGTAACGCTGAGTTGTAAGTTTTCCATGTACTATTAGCCATTGCATTTTGAAGTAATCTATTAGCTTCAACCTTTATATCTCCCATAGGTGGGCAGGTATTTGGGTGGACAAAAGTTCTGCTGCTGGGGCTGACCGACGAAACCTGGCCCACTGTTGACGAGAAATGGAATCAGCTATAACATTATATTTACCAGGAATGTGTTCTGCCCTTATGTTTAAATTGTAATTTAATGTCAACAAAACTAATGGCCTAATGATAGTCATCACACTTTGTGATTTAGAGGATTTTTTGTTTATAATTGTTACAACAGCTGCATTATCACAATGGAACAAAACTTTCTGATTTCTCATTTTACTACCCCACAAACATATTGACACATAAATTGGAAATAACTCTAGAAATGTAATGTCTTTAAGGAGACCCTTATTTGACCAAGCTGTGGGCCAGGACCCATAAGCCCAAGACCCCTGAAAGTATACACCAAAGCCCTTTTCTTGACCACCTGCACTGTCTGTATATAATTCCATGGAAGCAGAGGTGCTCCAGTGTCTATCTGGAATCACTGTCATACAATTGTAATTTTCCAAAAATGACAACCATACTTTAATGTCTGCCTTCATCGATGCACTAACTCTAATCTTATGATGTGGCTTGTCCACACCAGCAATAGTATCAATAAGACGACGACAAAATGCACGGCCAGGGGCGACAACTCGACATGCAAAGTTTAGCATACCCAGTACTGACTGAAGCTTACACAGGGTCACTTTGTTAACTGTTAACAAATACCCAAGCTCTTTACATAACTGAACAATCTTGTCCCGAGGTAATCGCATTACTAATTCAACTGTATCAAACTCAACTCCCAGAAAACATAAACAAGTTGTAGGTCCTACAGTTTTTTCTTGGGATAATGGTAACCCTATTTCATGTGAAATATTCTCAAAAATATCTAAAGAAGCTTGACACTGATTGTTTCCCGACTGTCCCCCAAAAAGAAAATCATCTAAATAATGCAGAATGTTTTTGTTACCAGTTTTGTTAACAACTAACCAGTTAATAAAAGTTGCAAATTTTTCAAACATTGCACAACTAATCGAGGCCCCCATAGGCAAACATTTGTCAAAATAGTAATGCCCATCAAACTTTATACCCAGTAGATCAAAATCACAAGGAGATATTGGTAGTAAGCGGAAGGCGGACTTTATATCTGACTTTGCTAATAAAGCCCCTTGGCCGAGATTGTGTATCATCTCAGCTGCATCATCTATGCTTGCATAAGACACACTACATAACTCTGGTGGAATAAAATCATTTATGGAATTGTGATCTGGATACGACAAATGATGTATAACTCTATAGTCACCGTCTTTTTTGGGAATGAGACCTACTGGCGATACCTGTAAGGTGGGCAGAGGAGGGTACGCAAAGGGACCTGCTATGCGTCCAGCCTCCAACTCTTTCTTGATTTTGCCCTGTAATATTTCTGGGGCCTGTTTGGTGCTAGCTAAATTACCTGCCTCGCGTGCTCTACGAGGGCCTACATACTCCAGAGAGAATCCCTCCTTAAATCCCTTTGCGATATAATCCCTGACATCAGTTAACGGATAATCCTGCAAGTACTTTAAAAGTTTTTCATAAATTATAGGAGTAGTACCAAGGCTATAAAGATTGCTGGGAAGTTGTGGATTGTCTGCGCTACCTAGCTCTACATCTGTATTAGTGCAATTATTGTTGTCAAGTCATTGCTTACACTTAAAGCTAGGATGTGATCCCCCGCATGTACTACATGCATGACGATAGCGACATTTGGACCCAAATTTACATTGTTTTCCCTTATTGAAATTATAACAGCACCCTGAACTTGGGACAGCAGATTTAGAACTAGAGGGCTTGGGAGATGATAGCTGATCAACGTTTGAATTTGTTATGTTAATCTGGCTAGGTGAATTATACATGAGCCATAACTCTGTGTCTATCTTGGACTTGCGCAATCTGTATTGCTCATCGTACTGTACCCAGCCTAAATGACCTGATCTAACTGCCGCCAAACGGATGTCATGCATATATTTTAGGAGTTCTTGACATTTTTCTGGGTATTTTTCTAACATCACACTTGTATATGTGAGGAAGGCTGATGTCCAAGCATGAATGTTAGTTACCTGCTTAGCAATATTGGATGGCTTTTTTATGACAAATTTCCCATCCTTGATTACTAACTCCCCCAATGTCTCGAAGCCCGCCTCCATTTCCCGCGCAGATTTTAGTAGTAAACCGAGGTCCAAAAACTCGGTGTTCCAGATTTTGTCCTTTATTTTTTGTGGAATATTATAACCCACGGGATCAAAAATACTTGGTACCGGAGATGGACCCCCCAGTACATGTGAAGTGCCCGGGATTTGCATTAAATCAATTATCTCACCAGGTCTGTCCTGACTCGCGCCATTAGGCATATTGCCCCTCTCGGGGGCCCTTACATTGGGCTGACTGTCCTCAGTGTTCGTCATATTTTTTGGACGTTTTTCCACAGACGTAGGTTCATCGACACTAACACCACCTGATGCCGACGCCGATGCTCTCTTCCTGGGTTTTACGCCCGGGCCCCTTGCTGAAGAACGCCTAGGTTTTGGTGGCATGTCTTTTGATGAATTGTGTGCCTTGACGAATGGCTAACCGGAAGTTATAATCAAATAAAGGAGGATCGCGCTCGATTGGTATCTCATCCTATTAAAGATACCCTACGTCATTCTAAGTGGGGCGCACTCGATTGGTGTTTCGGCCTATTAAAGATACCTAGTACCTACATGTATCATATCCTTATTGTTACCTATAAGCTATAAATAAAGCATTCGCTGGCATTAAACACGTTTATCTGTTATTTGATAAACGCTATAACCATAATATCAATTTGGAAATTCGTATTGAGATTTAGGTTCAAAATATCAATTTTGATAATGAATAGGTAGAAACATTAGAATTTCCGGATATTTTAGTGCAAAATGCGCCTGATTTCAATAAAGCTACCCTGGTTGTGAACATTTCTTTCCTGGGCACTAATCGCTTAGTTCACTTGGATAATTATCTTGGAAATGTTGAACTTAACACACTGGTGTTGATTAATTGCAAATTAGTGTGTATTATAATGTGATTTTGAATATAGTATTTAATGAGTGTATTTAAGTTAATTATGGTTACAAATCCCAATTTATAACTTTCGTTTGATAGATACATGAAAAAATAAGGAAAAGTCCCCAGCCAAGGGGAGATAATCCATTACCTATATCAATAACAGTTAAACCACAATCCCTATAATATAGAAAATGTCAAGATTTTGGAAGAAAACCGCAGATATTATGGCGCCAAACTCTCGCTCTTATGATCCATATTTCGCAAATTCTTTAGCCAGATAGGTACATGTGTTACCAGTGCCTTTCTGTTTAATAAAAATTACACAAACAAAGATCAAACCTGTAATATGGACGACGTAAAAGATGCATGTGTTTTGATGTCCATTGATCTGGGATGATCTAGTGCAACCATACAACATATGTTCGGGAATCTTGAATGACTAAAATTGTCAATGTGTGTAGATACCGTATGAAAACACATAACTTATTCTTTAAAATATAGACTGGGTTTAAAGATTATTTAAGTACCGTTTGGCTCATAATGAGGTAACGTATAAAGCTAGTATATTAAATTAAATTTGTAGCTGCGGAAATATGTAAAAGGTCCTCAAATAATGAGATTTCTCAAATTGTTTTTTGATTTGTTTGATTAATAACGTCCTAATTAAACAGCTATACGGATCATGTAGGGAGAGCCTCCCATGTATGCGTTTGATGTTAGGCGGTGTATGTTTGGTGCGAGGTGCTAAAATGTGTTATTGGAGGAGTACTAGCGTGTGATACTTTCGTGGTGGGTTATGGTCTTTCTTGTATAATGTGAACTAGGTTGGGCCTTTTTAATATGCATACTATAAATCATCTGAAGCAATCGCCAGCCGAAGACACACCAAATAAAGCACAGAGAGATAGAGTGTCGCATTATATTCCTGATCAGTGGGCTAACACAAGTTCAGATTCATGTCCACTGCCCGGTTATGTTGAGCGCTTACCCAGGAGCAGAAACTACCACTTTATATAGACTGAGTGGATGATTCATCGGCCATAGAGGGCACGGAAACCACAAAGATAGATATATAGGAGAGAGAGATCAACCGAGAAATAGTCCTCAAAAGGTGGAGGTGTGTGTCTAATGAGAGACTCTAGTAGGAAGTAAACAAAGTAATATTAGTTAGAGGAGAAAGGAAATAACGAATATAGATCCTAAATATCTTAGTCCGAGGCTTTTACGAATCTATGCAATAGGGGCATAGCAGGTCACAGATTTTCTTACGCACAGAAATATAGAGAGAGATATATACAATGTGATAAACATTCAGATGTAAAAATAAAAAAAATCATTTATATATGGAATAATATATTCTGGCGCCATCTATTAGGGCGTTTCTTTCACACGCTGCAAAGATAACAACTAACACAAGACGTGTTCGTTACTTAAAGATAAGATTCACAATCTATTGGTGAATACCCTGGTGTGGCTCATATGCTTATGGTACTATAATATATAATAGATAAAAACTTTTGGTATTAATTTCAATTTATATCAATTTAATTTGCATTTTTACATCACAAGGATAGCATATGCAAATTAAACAAATAAAGATATAGATATTATATAATATAAAACAAGAACAACTTATGCATTCAGCAAGCCGCGTAGCAATATATATATAGATATAGACGATTTTTTTAGATGTGAAAGAAGGGTACCAGAATCTGGTCAGAAGTTTGTGGGTTTGTGTTAGATGAAATAACTTTATTAAATTGTCGGGAAGTCCTGTGGGAACATAGAATTAATGTTGGTATTTAGAAGATAGGAAATAACATTTTTTCTTTATCAGTACGAAATTTTCTGTAAACACTGAGAGGAATGTAAAGTGAGACTTCGATCCTCTACAATATCTCGCATATAGATAGATATAGATAGATAGGGCGAGGTGATCTTTTGTTGTGTCCACAGCTTATTTATATATATAGGATGATTATGTGATAGGAGGAAGTATGTAATCCGAAGTTGGGTCAACAATTTTCGATATTCACGAATTTTGAGAGAGATAATATATATATATATAGTTTTTGTTTAAGTTTACTATATAGAAATAGCTTAGTTACTAAACAATCTAACTGCATTTTGCTTTGAGAAAATAATGTCCAAATCTGCCAAAAATCGTATGAATCTTTTTAACGGAACCGTTTTAAAAATCTGCTGTGCCTTCTAACTGAATTTTCCCTTAATGTCAAGTGTGATGTTATTTTCGTTGATAATACTTGATAGGTTTGAATACCACGAATTATGAATCCACTTTTCATGAATATTTTTGACTAGACCTTCAAAAAGCTTCTTTACAAGATTAGTAAATGTATATAAGATATATATATAGCCAAAAAACACAATGCTTGAGTAATTAATGAAACAAGTCCTAGTTTGTATATTGTCCTAATTTCGAAACCCTGGAAGCAGATGATATAGAAATTATTTTCCAACCGCAAGGGCCATTTTTGCAAAATTTTATTTATTTGTTCAAATGGCGTTTTATCTATTATTGAAAATTTGTCAAATGTTGATATTCAAAGCATGCGCTCTTTTACTTTGGCATTGCAATTTTTACTGTAAAGTCAGCATACCATATTTCAAGAATTATATGTTCAATGATTGGGTCTGACTAAAGAATTAAATAACAACTTTTTTTCGCTAGAGCCATAATGGGCATATTCAGCTTTTTATTAAAATATTGCTTAATTGGAAAAACAGAACTTTTCTACTTTTTCACTAAGTTCCTTAGCAGCTAGGCATGAATTTAACCGTTGTTACATAAAGTTGTACCTAAATATTATACTCAGAGACTTGTTCAATTTCCTTGATTTTTTAAAACATAAACGGTTTCACATTAATGTTTGTTTTTATATTTCTCTGCCTAGTTTGGAAAATCATCGTTTTTGTTTTTTTAGGCATTGTATTGAAAGCTGCCATTTTTTCACAGAGTAAGTTTTCGTCCCAATTTCAATTATGATTGCTGCAGCTCCCTCGGGAGTTTCTGATAAAATCAATAAATCATCCACAAATGAAAACTACCTACTGGCTAAATCCCCTAATTGTAGTGGATTATTATTTAAGAATGACTGGTAAATCATTGATGTACATGTTGAAAAGGGTAGGACTTAAAACTATCTCTTGTTTTACCCCCCGAATAATGTTAAAATATTCTGTCGTGAAATGTTTAAATTTTTTGAGGATTGCGGTCACTAAAACAATTTTGAAATATTTTTTCCGACACCATGCTGTGCAAAGTTAAATTAATAATTCATTTCTCCATACACTATCAAAAAAGCTTTTTATTGAAGATCACAAACATGCGTAGATTTTTCTCTTAGACTGTGAGTATTAGTTAAACAATGTTTTTTAGTACGAACAAAGGCATCAGTTTTAGTTCTACTATTTTTTGTAAAACCCAAATTGGAATTTGGGCATATATATTTTGCATAAACATGGTAAGCCTTTTGTTTAAAATGGAATTGGAAATAACTTTGCCAAAGCAAAACTTTGGAGAGAGATGCCTTCTGTAAATTCGTTGGTGACCTGCACACCAGATTTGAATAATAGGAATTAAGAAGGATTTGTTCCAAAACTCCTGGATAACAGCCACTACTAAAAATAGCATTAAAAATATTTTGCTAAAAGAGGCATCATGATATTTATGGGAATATTTGATTATTTCGTTATATAGAAATCAGGACCCACCGATTTATTATTCTTTTTTAAAAGCTTAATTACTTCTTTTATTACGTTTATTTAATGGGCCCTATCTGTGATATCATTATGTTGCAACTGGGTTTTTAGTTGGTCAAGTTGCAATTCAATATCCCTCTTAAATTTAGTAGCCTGGGTACAAGTTTTGGATTCCCCAAGTTTTTGAAATGTGCAATAAAACTACTTGGCCATTAGGGGTCTTCCACAGTTATCATTGCTTTTTGGCTTTAGAGAGTTTTAAGCACTTTGCCACAATTGTTTAGAATCTTTATTTGATATAACTATTTATCTTGCCCAGTATTGTTTGTTTGAAAGCTCTCTTTTTGTTTTTTTTTTTCCATCCTTTTAGTTGTTTTGTATAATAGTAGAATTTTAATCTAAGCTGCAAGTCCATATCTTGAACTTTTTTAAAGTTTACTACAAGTCTATTAACAGTTTTTCGAAGGCTGAAAAATTCCTTATCTGTTCCCAAAGCGCCCTTTTAATTCGCTTGCATTTACCGGTTTTTCTATTTTAACAAAAGCATGAACATTCGTTTTTGGGTAGCTTTTTCATACAGTTAGTAATTAAAGAAGGTCGGCGTTCCTCAATTCCTTCCCTCAGTATAAGGAAATATTGTCTTAGTTTTGGAGTTCCACTATAATCGTCTTCTAATTGTTACATCTCCCAAATATTTCAATGAGCTTTCCAATTTGAATAATTTCCCCCCAATGATACGTATTTTAAATATCTGTGTTTTGTAAAGGTAAATTGCAAGGATTATTTGATATTTTACAATCCAAAAACGTAATTGTTTGAACGATGATCCGCAGTAGGTTGGTTCTTCTACGACAAATAAATTTACTGAGGAAAGCAGGCTTGCAACAGTTAAACAATAGTCAACAACGCTACAACCTTGTGCTTTATACAAGTTAATTACCCAATAAATCACGCCAAAATTCCGCATTTATATCCGTAGCCATCAAGAACTAAATTTCGAAATTCATTTTCAATCTCGATAAAATCATCATCATAATATGCTGAAGAGCGGTGGCACATAACTAGCTGCACACAAAATAAGATATTCCTTATCCTCGACAAAAAACATTTATCGAGTTTTATCCACATTCTATTGTTTGAGAGAGGACCCATTTATTAAGTATGAAATTCCCTTTTAGATATGGAGTTTCTAATTATAATATTAATTATTCCCTCCACTATTTCGCTTGGCTTTCTTTTTCTTTTTTCTGGATTTTGAATGTTTATTAAAAACTTGTATTTTTTGATGCAGAACTTTCAACCAGCCCAGTTTCATACAGATATTTACATCATATTTTATTTTAGAAGATTTGTAAAATGTCCATCATTATATTTCTCTCCAAGAGCCATTAATATTCACAACAAGATATTTGAGACCGATCGTTTCATTATATATCAAAAGACAGAGGATTGCAAGTAGGACTAAAACCATTATTAAAAGTGTCATAATAAATTTCATACTGTTGTTCCATACAAATTCTTATAGGGAATTACCCTCCCTTAGCAAATAGATTATGGAATATGTGCATTTTGGTCAAAGTTAATTGAACTCAATAAATGTATACTTCACTTAAGGGAAGTAAAATTTTCACCTTTCACTTTAAAAAACATGTTCATGTATTTTTTAGGTGAGAGTATATAATCAGATACATACATATTAACAGCTACATTACAAACATATTCCTGTAGCTCCAATAATTATAGGAGTTACCTTCCGCTTAGCCACAAAATATGGATATGTCATTGGTTGTCCAAGTTATTGAAACTCAATAATGTAAAAATATTTCACTTCAGGAAGTTACATTTCACCGACTTTTAAAAATCGAGATACTTTATAGGTGAGTAGTATATATTAAAAAATACATTAATACAGTTATAATACAATAAATGCATACTGTTATTTCCATACAATTATTATAGAAGTTGCCTCTCTTAGCATGCAAAATATGAATATGTGCATTTTTAGTTAAGGCAATATTTGCCATGGCCATTAAACTAAATAATGTAATATTTCACTCAGGAAATTACATTCACTTAACTGTACATATTATACTAAAATCAATACATAAAATAACAGCTTAATATACATGATATTGACCTGTAGATCAGAGCATACAGGCTATAGAATTAAAACCATAACAATATTTGTATGTCTCCATGATAAATGCATTAACCGCTTTTATAGGCCTCGTATTACTTATACTTTCCACAGGCACATGTTAAATAATACAATAATATGTAAAAAGTAAATAAATGACAACTATGATAGTGGTGTAGACTGATAAGTTTCAAATGAAACTTTATAAATAACAACTTTACATATTTGAATGAACAGACAGACATGGTCTCAAAAATAAGAAGTAAATCAGTCACGCTGCAAAAGTTTTCACAGACAGTTTCATTACATAGTACGTAAACGCGTGTCTTTAAAACAGAGCAAGCTTTAAGGTATCGTTCATTTCACACGCCGTAGCAGGCTTGCAACCTGTTTCGCGTCTAGCAATGTCGTTTTCCGATTCATATGACCGCTTTGTGTTTATTCGGGTAAATTTAGGTTTGATCTATCATTCTGAGTGTATTGGTCATTTGTACATACGACCGGAATAATTCAGTCCCAAATGGATCTAAGGACAGAGGGCTTTGTAACTACGGACAAGTTTGGTATCGCTTCGTGTTAAGTGAATTCCATCGTAGTAGTCTTCTCTGTAGTATTGTTCTGGGGAACAAACATGAAATTATGTTTGCTAAAATATAAGACAGCTCAAATCAATTGAAGTGAAGCGCCTTTTTCGTTCACTAGTCCTTGTTTCCCTCCATATCTTTGGGAGTATGCACTAAATATAATTTTAGTGTTTTAACCCAGTATGTCTGGTTACTAGCCTAATTGTTCTAATTCGCCGGGCTACACTTCTTGCTGGGTTCGTTTCTCAGATCATTTGAGCCAACTTGAAAAACAAAGACAGTAGATGCGGACACCTTGCCTGTTTTAATGAATTCTGTGGCTCCTCTCAGACCGTTTTTTGTCGTATACAGCTTGGGTGAAATGCGTACCCTTTCTAGGCCGTTGGTATTTTACTGTACATTTTTGTTTCGTTTTACCTTACTTATTATTGATGTTCCAATCACATACAGTTTCGTTCTGTTTGATGATCGTGTTTCTGGCTTAACATTTATCCTCTTGTTGTTCGTGTTCCCTGTTTTGTTGGCGTCCTTCGCCTATATGTATCCGTTCGTCGGGTTCGTTATTTCGTTGTTCGTCTTCCCCCCAAGCGTTTCATTGTATTTTTTCTGTTTATCATCTTGGCGGCCCATCCTCCTAATCAATGATCTTGTCGTAAACTATTATAGCTTGACTGGGTGGGGGTGATTGTTTGACTACCTCCCCTGACACGCCTGTCACCATGGATCTCCCGTACCTGTAAATTGGATTGCGATGTTGTTTCCTTAACATATGTATCCTGATGTGTATGGAGTGCGATGGTTTTGCACTAAATCGGTGTCAAAGGAACCGGTTTTGTTTACACGATCGGTTGTTCTGGTTGGATTCATTATAGCTGCGATGTCTTACATCCGGCGGACAAGGGACAGAGTTTTTCCTCTTATTTAGCGCTGTGGCCCATGTCCAAATTGGTTGTGTAGCGTGGGCTTGAATTGAACGGTACCTTTGCTGTATGAACATTATGGCGAGACATTCTAATTTCACCGCTAACTGACCTTTTGATATAGTGTCAGCACCTATTTGTACTAACGTGGTTCTGGTTCGAGACTTTTGGGAGTGTGTTTTTCCTCCGACAAATCGTGTTAACATTCCTGCCCCACGCTTTCATTTCAGATATGGTGTTTTACACCACACTATTTTGTCTTACTGTCTTTCTTCATTTTGGGAGTTTGTACTTTTGCATAGTCCAGGCATTTTTGATCTGTTTGACAATCTCGCCTATCGTGTTTTGGACAGATTTTGGCGGATATCTTCTCGCATATTAGCATTTTGATGAAATACTTCGTTTTCTAGTTGGTGTACAAGTTTCAGTAGGTTCGCCTTCCTCTTCCATTACCATGAGTAGGTATTTGTCAGTCTGTGTAAGATATTCCAGTGACTAAAGATGAGACCTGTACATGTACATTGTTTCTTCAAATACGCTCAGAAAAGATTTTTACTTTCGTCTCCTCTGTTTTCTTCTCATGTTCTCATCACCATTTGGTACCTTGTTTCTCGATATCAGATTCTAACCTAATTCTACTAACGGTCTCCTCGGCCGACTCTCTCTGTGTAGGCCCAATAGTCTTAACTATCATTTGTAACTGTAAGTTCCACTGGAATTGTCCCTTGTTTAACAAACAGGTCTCACTGGCCTTTCTCCGTGTAGCGTTATCATTTGTAATTCCACACTGAGAATTCAAAAATTTGTTAGCACGACATCTCTACTCACGACCTACTTCATCACCTTTGTTGTGTTCTTATCTGTTGTTCAGATTTTCAACGGATTCAAACCAACCTTTTTAAAACATGTTTCTTTCCATGTGCTCGATTTCAACCACTTTTTAACGCATGTTTCTTCCATGTGGTTCAGAATTCAACCAGCACTTTTTTAAACCGCCTGTTCCTTCGCCATGTCCTTCAGATTTCAACCACTTTTTTAACAGCATGGTTTCTTCCATTGTTCAGACACCATTAATCACCCGTTTTCTCTTCCATGTCCTGGACGCACTTTCCGGGACAACAGGGCTAATGCTAGGGTTTATATTGTTTAAACATACCTCGGTCATCGTCCTCACTTACAATCAGTAATAATGGAAGTATCAAGTTGGACACAAGGGTTCAGTTTCCATAGTTAAGGGAGATTTACTGGTCAACATCAATAGGGAGTTATCTCCTTCCATCGAATTCTTAGTTTCTGTTCTCTACGACACTTCTAAGCATTCAGAAATTCATTCGCCAGCATCCTGTGGTCACTTTCCGCTTGTATCATACATAAAATTTGTAGTATAAGTAAGAGGGTAATTGTTATAGTTTGGCGGTTGTTGAAACTTAACCGTGATGATTGACTTAAAATAAATATGACCTTTTTCATCGTCCAATTCGACTCAACATTGAGGTCTGGTATCCATAGTCACATACATGCCTACATTGGAACTCCTCGAAAGACCTAACTGGTTGGTTAGTATCGATCAAGAAACACTCTCTGCCAGATAAACATACTTTGGCACTAGTTTCAAATGATAATTGGTTTTAGGATCAGCAGTTTTATCTGATCACTACGTGTTTGTACCCTCGGGAGAGGGGTGGATGCAGTAGACAATTTACGGTAGTTGATCCATAGTGGAAATGTTTCTTTTAGTAGATATATAAGTCACCTTTTTTAGTTTCATAGCTATAGCATTTTGCTTACACTTCTAATAGTAAAAGAAGTCCCACTTGCCTTGTTTTACTCTTCTTTCGAATTTATCGTTGCCTACCCATCTTGATCGGCGGTTCGAGATGTTTTAACTAATTCTATTTCTTACAATACATTTCACTAGTAGACTTTCTTTTACTCAATTTGATATAGGAATTAACGAGAATGCCGAACACTCATATTCCTTTTTTGAGCCAATCTTTCCTGAATTGTGTATTTTACAATGGTACATGTATGTTTAATAACTGTGACATGTCAATCTTATTTTCTATGTTACAAGCTGCTGAATTTGTTTGACGAAACGATTCATTAGAACAACTTGTTATTTGGATACTTGT
>SAYR01013183.1:289171-301886 GCA_004382745.1 Argopecten irradians irradians | reverse complement strand
AGAATTTTAACCCGGCCGCTGATTGGCTGGCTAATTATGAATTTCAAAAGTAAAAATGTTTTCTGACAGGTAATTATTCCTAGATAACCATAATATCAATTTGGAAATTCGTATTGAGATTTAGGTTCAAAATATCAATTTTGATAATGAATAGGTAGAAACATTAGAATTTCCGGATATTTTAGTGCAAAATGCGCCTGATTTCAATAAAGCTACCCTGGTTGGATTTTGAGCAGAAGGACCCAAAATTTTTTTTTCTATCTAGTGTTATATGAGAACCTAGACTTTAATTATAGAACACAATACCTAACTAATATTTCTTTGTTTTAATAATACAGTACAAAACTTTAACAAAGTTTAACACTGTGGTCTATGTAAAATCATTTAGTTGGTTGCTCTCTGTACAGGGTCGACTCCTAAGACTCCAGTAAACGTATCGTACCATCCACTCAATCTGCGTTGGAGTTCTACATTTCCACAGCTTATATTTATACGAAATTTTAATTATTACATTAGAATTTCATGTTATTTATTAGATCAACTTAAATTCAGTCTTTGATTGTGCTTGATGCAAAAATCAAAATGTTACTAAAGCTCTGCAAAAATGTCGTCCGTGATGGAATACGCCGGTTATGCTTGTTTTGCCAGATCGCCCGCGTCGGTCGTCGCCCGGTCACGTGATCGGCGTACATTGTACGCCGGTAGCCGCCTTTCAGAACGAATCGAGCAGGGGTATTCACAGAACTGCAGAGCTCGGAACTATGGTCCATTGTCTGACTTGATTGACAAGTTAGTCAATTATTTTCTCACTTGATATGTCCTTTGTTATTTCTTCCTCGTAGTAACGACTATAGTAATCAACTACGACTTGTATATAATCCCCTGAAGGTAACAGTCCTAGCTAATAAATTACACAAAATTCTCTACATCCCGGTCCATTCATTCCTGGTCTCCATACTTTGTTCCGAGTACATGGAAATGTCCCTGATGAGCTTATTACGTACATTTCACCCACAGAACACTTGGAATAACAATCCGTGTTCCTCTCAATACTACGTAACCGATTGGACTCATTTCATTTCTTACTGGAAAATGATATACACAAGACCTGCCCTAACGCGCTTCGTGTATACATTATATAACCTTATATTTACACTTGCTAGGCTTTGTCACTATACGCTAATACTAGCCGATTTTGTTTACCATAACTGCATGGTAACATTGAACTTTGAACTTGCGTAAGGAAATGTTCTGTGCAACGTAAAAGGACTACTTTTTTTAAAAGAAACACATGGCTTTGTTTACATTTTGACGAAACATTACGTGTATATTGTTGTTTTTCATAGAATTTTGGAAAAAAGGTAAACAATATATACATGTTTTATATTTATATATGATTCAAACAATTTTAGAACGACAATACATATCGGACCAAATAATCCAATTATGTGTAGTGATATGAGTACGGGAAAAAAATAAAAAAATAAGCGTTTTAAGCTCGAAAATGGTGATTTTTTTTTTCAGCAATTTTTTCATACCTTGGCTTGAACGCAGCAGAAATGTTTCCCAAACAATAATTTTCGCGTATTCCAGTTATTTAACTCCTACAATAGTAAAAACAAAAACACAACAACATATATAATTAGATGGCAAAAAAAGAAATTATGTATAACCCAATTTTGTAGATTAGCAGCGTCTCAAAAATAACACAACACCTACTGACAAATGGTAACCTAAGCTTAACTGTGTTTCCGTTTAATATCATTAACGGTTCCCCAAAGCGTTTGTGTCTTCGAAAATGAGCACATTCAATGTTTAATTTCCTATGCATAGCATAAGCAAATTGTCAGATGTTACTTACACATGTCACTAATTGTCTTTCACTGGTTTTCATGATAACCATTACATTGTGCGTGCTTTCTCGCGCTCATTGACCTATTCCATTGAAGAGACACGGCATCTGGTAGCCTGGTACATGCAGCCGAAATCAGAGTACTCGAGATATCAGTATCCATTCGTCGAGCAAGATCGACGTCTTCGATGTCGATGAGCTGCAATGTGACCTGCATTACCAGTGTTTTTCTAAGCCTTTTATGACCCCACGGCCAGAGTTCATATCAGGAACAACAGGTTCAGGGATGTGGGATCTCTTTCAGATTCTAACATATCGTACGTATATCTGTTTTCAGACTTCTCCAGCATAATGGAAATTAATCAGATGCACATTCTTCCAATGGTGGATTGGTTCTCCTTAGCACATAACTCCATAATTCGTATGAAGAATCTTGTGGACCCTCGTGCAACCATAAATGACACAGGTGATATCATCGAGGTCATTAATGAGGGCATAAATGTTAAATGTTTTTCATTGGTCCTGACTTCTCCCACTCCCTTGAAGGTGCTGGTTGTGTCACATTGGTGTATGCGCAAAGAGACCATTGAAGACTCTCCAGTTAGAGAGTTTCTCTAAAGTGCTTTCCAGACTTGGCAAGAGTGAAACTTACTGCATACCTCATTTATGACCTCAAAGAATCCACCTGGTGCCACTTATGGTCACTGAGGTTCACAAGAATGAGGAATTGTGCTTCATAGAATTAAGGAGAACCAATTCAACCCTCCGCAGAATGTTGATCTGGTGTATTTTCCATCATGCAGGGAAGTCTGGAACATCATATACGATATGTGAATCTGGTAAACTAACGTTGGAAAAAGAAGAGCTCCTCACATCCCTGAAGCCGATGTTTCTGATCTTAACTCTGACCATGGATAGTTTGACAAGTTGAACCACGATGGTAACCCGGTAATGTTTAATGTCACATCAGGTCACTGAGGTCGAAGACGACACTCTGGCGAGAAAGCACGCACAACGAAAATGATTACCATTAAGAAATATGTGACACTGGTAGTAACCATCTTATATTTCCTTGCGTTATAACACAGGAAGATAAACAATGGATGTGCTCATTCTAAAAGACACAATATGTTTAGAAAAGTGTCATGGTATTTACGGAACTTTAATTTGATACCCTATGCTATTAGTTAGCGTTTTGCTGTATAATTCAGTTTTGAAGAGGCTACTAGTCTACAAAATTTCGAATATGAAAAATGGATTATTTTGAAGTCCCACTTTAGATATTCAGCCACTTTAAATTCAAACAATTTGTAAGATATAAATCGTCAATAGCCAATGGTTTATATCTCAGGAAATTCCAAGACACCAGAATGTAGTGTTAGCGTTTGGAAAAATAACCTATCATATGCCGCATCCGGTGTGTTTCTAAACCAAATGATGGTATAACAATTCTCTTTTGCATTCTATATATTTTTGTTGTTTGTTTGTTGTTTAAAAAACCGGATTGTAAGAGGTAATAACTGATTGTCGAAAATTATTTGTTGTTGGGAAACAATTTTTGGCTGCGGTCAACCAAATATTGAAAAATGCTGAAAATTACTATTTTTGACTAAAAATATTATTTTTTTTCATTTCCCTGCGTTAAATCATTACATTATTGCGTTAATGTGGTTCTGGGACATGTATTGTGTTCTATAGTTATGTGGTCATTTTGATTTATATTTCCTCATTTGGTCTACTTTAGTTGAAAAATTGTCATGTTTTGACTATTGTTCATTTTCAGTGAAATTCGATGATGGTGAGCCATCTTGATGACGTCATAACCGGGAACTTCACGATGTTAACATTGGTTTTGGGTTGTTTCCGTGCTTACACTGATTGATAAGTGGGTCAAAAAACCTATTAGAAATATAGATTGCTGTTGGGAAACATTTTTGCTGCGTCAAACAAAATATGAAAAATTTGCTGAAAATCACGCATTTTTGAGCTTTAAATCCGATTTTTTAATTTCCTGCGTAGAAATCACTACATATATTGGGTTTTTGGTCCTGATAATGTATTTGTTGTTCTATTGTTGTCATTATTGACACCTCATTTGTCTACTTCGGGTTGAAAAATGTTAATGTTGTTGATCTTTTTTCAATTTTTTTAGTGAAATTTCGAGATGGCGGCCATTTGATGAACGTCATAAACGGAAGTTCTCCAACTTATGCAATGTACATTTCGATTTGTGATCAGTGGGGTCATAAGGGGTTTCAGAAAAAATTAGTCGGTCACAGGGATTTGGGGTCCATGTACCTCGGAACAAGCATGGCTAAACGAAATCGATATGCGGGATGTAGAGAACTTGGTCATTTTATTAGCTAGGACTGTTACCTTCAGGGGATATATATACAAGTCGTAGTTGATTACTATAGTCGTTACTACGAGAAAGAAATAACAAAGGACATATCAAATGAGAAAATAAATTGACCAACTTGTCAATCAAGTCAGACAATGGGGACCATAGTTCCGAGCTCTGCAGTTCTGTGAATACCCCTGCTCGATTCGTTCTGAAAGGCGGCTACCGGCGTACAATGTACGCCGATCACGTGACCGGGCGACGAACCGACGCGGGCGATCTTGCAAAACAAGCATAACCGGCGAATCCATCAACGGACGACATTTTTGCAGAGCTTTAGTAACATTTATGATTTTTGCATTCAAGCACATCAATAGACTGAATTTAAGTTGATCGCTCGATATATTATTAGGCAATTAGTTTAGTTTTGTGGTATTCACATAATTATAATGTGTATTAAAATTTCGCATAAGATGGTTGTAGACCATGACTCAAGCAGATCATGAGTGGATGTACGATACGTTTACTGGAGTCTTAGGAGTCGCCCTTGTACAGAGAAGCAAACCAAACTAAATGATTTTACATAGACCACAGTGTTACTTTTGTTAAAGTTTTGTACTTGTATTATTAAAAACAAAGAAATATTAGTTAGGTATTTGTGTTCTATAATTTAAAAAGTCCTAGGTTCTCATAATAACACTAGATAGAAAAAAAATTTTGGGTCCTTCTGCTCAAATCCACCAGGGTAGGCCCTTTTTATTGAATCAGGCGCATTTTGCACTAAATATCCGAAATTCTAATGTTTCTACCTATTCATTATCAAAATTGATATTTTGAAACCTAAATCTCAATACGAATTTGCCAAATTGATATTATGGTTATCTAGGAATAATTACCTGTCAGAAAACATTTTTTTACTTTTGAAATCCTAATTAGCCAGCCATTCAGCGGCCGGTTAAAATTCTATCCTGGCTCATCTTGTATATTTGAAATGTTGAACTTACACACTTGTGTTGATTAATCTGCAATTATGTTTTAAAATATTGAAATAGTATTAATGTTGTTTTTTAAGTATTATTGGTTACATCATTAAATTTCTGATATAATGAAAAATAGAAAAGTCCAAGCCAAGGGGAGATAATCCATTACATAATCAGGTACCCCTATATATAGAAAATGTCAAGATTTTGGAAGAAAACCAGATATACCAAACCTTTTAGCATTTAATTTACCAGGAACATGGTTCCAGAAACTTTCTGTTTAAAATAAAACAAATTAAACAAAGATCAAACTGTAATGCGAGCACAAAAGATGCATGGTTCTTTGGTGCATGACTTGGAATCTTGGTGCAACCAACACATATTTCCGGAAATCTTGAATGACTAAAATTCAAGAGATCGTTGAAACACTAATTAATCTTAATAACTGGGTTTAAATTATACCCCTCATATGAGGGTAAAACGGTACTAAAGCTAGATAATTAATAATCGAATAAAAGGCCAAATAATTCAATGTTTTTTGGTTTTGTTTGATTTATTAACGTCCTATTAACAGCTATGGTCATGTAAGGACGGCCTCCCATGTTATGCGGTGTGGGTTGCGTGTATGTTGGCTGACGAGGTGAGTGCATCTGGGAGACTGCGGTATGTTTGTGTTGTGTCTTCTTGTATAGTGGAACTGTTGCCCTTTTTATAGTGCTATATCACTGGAAGCATGCCGCCGAAGACACCAGAAGCAACACACCCCACTCTGTCACATTATACTGACAACGGGCGAACCAGTCGTTCCCACTCCCTGTGTGCTGACGCTAAGCAGGAGCAGAAACTACGCACTTTTATAGACTTTGGTGTGTCTCGGCCAGGGGACAGAACCCAGAGCCTTCTCACAGGGGCGATCGCTCAACTCAAAAGCCAAGTGAGGCGGTGTCAAGGGAGGCATTAGAAGAAGACAAAGTAATTTTAGAAGAGAAAGAAAGAGTAAGATCCCTTAAATTTAGTCGCCTTTTACGATCAATGCAATCAGGGGAGCAGGTACAACTTCTTACGCCTACCTCCGGGCCAAAGTTCAATGTAAATCAATCGTAAAATAAAAAATCATTTCTATGGAAATATATTTCTGCCATATAGGGCTTCTTCAACGCCCAAAATAAACTACACAACGTGGTTCGTCTACATGTTTGTTCACATCTATTGTGAATACCCTGGTGTGGGCAATGCATGTACTTAACTTTAATGTAAACTTTTTATTAATTCAATTCCATTTATTTGCATTTTTACGGATCCAGGCAACAGGATCGATAGCCATTTACAAAGATAACATTACATGTATCACAATAAACAATAAAAAAGAAACTTATGCATTCAGAAAAGCCCGCATTCCTCAGTTCAAACCGACTTTTAATGAAGAGGCCCAAATCCTGCAGAAGTTGTGTTTCATTAGTGACAATAACTTATTAATTGTCATAGTCTGTGACATAGAATTAATGTGTATTTAGATAGGAAACTTTTTCTTTGCAGTAGATTTTACTGGTACACTGGGAGGGAAGTGAGGCTTCATCCTCTATACAATATTGGCAAAATTTGCATAACCGGGTGCTGGCGAGGGTATCTTTTTTGTCCTACAGCTTTCCAATTTCTAGGTTGTGATTGCTGATCCGAAGTTTGTCAACAATTTTCGATAATTCAAAATTTTGCAAAGAGAGATTATAATCCCTCTTTAATAGTTTTGTTTAAGTTTACTATATAGAAATAGCTTATTACTACAATCTAAAAGCTGGCCATTTTTGCTTGAGAAAATAATGTCAAATCTGCCATGTATGAATCTTTTTTAACGACCGTTTCTAATCTGGCCTGTGCCTTCCTTACTGAATTTTCCTTTTTAATGTCAAGTGTGATGTTATTTTGTTGATATACTTGATACGTATGACATACACGAATATGATCCACTTTCATGAATATTTTGACTTGGACCTTCCAAAGCCTCTTTACAAGATTATTAATGTCATCTTGTGATATTCTAGCCAAAATAACACAATGCTTGAGTATTAATGAACAGTCTAGTGTATATTGTCTAATTCAGCCCCTGGAAGCAGCATTTACTTGCATATTTTCCAACCCCAAGGGCATTTTGCAAATTTTAAATTTATTTTGTTCAAATGGGTTTTATCTATTATTGAAAGTTTTTTTTGTTTTTTTTTTTTTTTTTTTTATTTGTCAAATGTGAATTATTCCACATGCGCTCTTTTTACCTTGCACATTTGCAATTTTACTGTAAAAGTCGCCATACCAAATATTTCAGATTATATGTTAAGATTGGTCTGACTAAAGAACTTAATACAACTTTTTCCAGAGAGCCATATGGGCATATCAGCTAGTTTTATTTAAATATGCTTAATGAAAACAGAACTTTTTCTACTTTTTACACTAAGTTCCTTAGCAGCTAGCATGAAATTTACGCGTTTGTTTACATAAAGTTTGTCCTAAATATTTATACTGCAGAGACTTGTTCAATTTCCTGATTTTTAAACATAAACGGTTTCACATCTATGTTTGGTTTTTATATTTCTCGTTGCTAGTTTGGGAAAATCATCGTTTTGTTTTTTTAAGCATTTATTGAAGCTGCCTTTTTCACAGTAGTTTTTCGCAATTCAATTAATGATTGCTGCAGTCCCTCGGGGTTTCTGATAAAATCGAATAAATCATCGCGCAATGACAAACTACTACTGTTCTAAATCCTAATTGTAGTGGATTATTATTTAGAATGACTGGTAATCATTGATGTACATGTTTGAAAAGGTAGGACTTAAACTATCTCCTTGTTTTACCCCCGAAATAATGTTAAAATATTCTGTCGTGGATGTTTTAATTTTATTGAGGATTGCGGTCACTAACAATTTTGAAATTTTTTTCCGCACACCATGCTTGTGCAAGCTTAAATAATAATTCATTTCTCATACACTATCAAAGGCTTTATTGAATTTAGTCGCAAACAGCGTGAGATTTTTTCTCTTAGACTGGTGAGTAATTTAGTTTAACAATGTTTTTTAGTAGCGAACAAAGGCATCAAGTAGTTCTACTATTTTTTGAAACCCAAATTGATTTGGGCATATAATATTTTGCATAAACATGGTAAGGCCTTTTGTTTAAAATGGAATTGAATAACTTTGGCCAAACAACTTTGGAGAGAGGATGCCTCTGTAATTCGTTGGTAGACCTGCTCACCGACTTTTGAAAATAGGAATTAAAGAAGGATTTGTTCCAAAACTCTGGATAAAGCCACTACCTAAAAATAGCAATTAAAATATTTTGCTAAAAGAGGCTCATGATATTTTATGGAATATTTTGATTTATTTCGTTACTAATAAGAATCAGGACCCACCGAATTTATTATTCTTTAAAAGATTAATTCTTCTTTATTACGTTTATCTGTAATGGGCCTATCTGTGATATCATCATGTTGCACTGGTTTTTAGTTGGTTCAAGTTTGCAATTCATATCCCTCTTACAAATTTAGTATCTGGGTACAAGTTTTGATTCCCAAGTTTTGAAATGTGCAATAACTCTTGCAATTGGGGTCTTCACAGTTATCATTGCTCTTTTGGCTTTAAGAGTTTTAAGCACTTGCCACAATTGTTTAGAATCTTTATTTGAATATACTATTTATCTGCCCAGTATTGTTTGTTTGAAGCTCTCTTTTTGTTTTTTTTTCCATCCTTTTAAGTTGTTTTGTATTAATAGAGAAATTTTAAATCTAAGCTGCAGTCATATCTTGGACTTTTTAAAGTTCTACAGTCTATTTACAGTTTTTCGAAGGTGAAAAATTCCTTATCTGTCCAAAGAGCCCTTTTAATTCGCTTGCATTTACCGGTTTTTTCTAATTTTTACAAACAGACAATACCATCGTTTTTGTAGCTTTTTCATACCATGTTAGTAATTAAAGAAGTCGCGTTCTTCAATTCCTTCCTCAGTATAAGGAATGATTTCTTAGTTTGGAGTTCCACTATATCGTCTCTAATTGTTCCATCTCCACAAATTCATGAGCTTTACACATCTTGAATAATTCCCCAATGATACGATTTTTTTATATCTGTTGTTTTGTAAAGGTAAATTTGGGCAGGATTATTTGATATTTTACAAATCCAAAAAAAACGTAATTGTTTTGAACATGATCCGACAAGTAGGTTTGGTTCTTCTACGACAAATAATTTACTGAGGAAAGGCAAGGCTTGCACTAGTTTTAAAACATAGTAAGCAACGCGCTACAACGCATTGTGGCTTTATACAAGTATAATTACCCAATAAATCACCCAAAATCTCCCATTTTTATCCGTAGCCATCAAGACTAAATTTCGAATTTCATTTTCATCTCGATAAATCATCATCATAATATGGCCTGAAGGAGGCCGTGGCACATATACTGGCACACAAATAAATATCCTTATCTCGACCAAAAAAAACATTTATCGAGTTTTTCCCATTCTAATTGTTTGAGAGAGACCATTTTATTAGGTATGAATCCCTTTAGATTGGAGTTTCTAATCATATATTATTAATTCCTCGCACTATTTCGCTTGCTTTCTTTTTCTTTTTTTTCTGATTTTTGAAAAATGTTTTAAAAACCTTGTAATTTTTGATGGCAGAACTTTCACCAGCCCAGGTTTTCCATACAGATATTACCATCATAATTTTATTTTGATTTGAAAATGTCATCATTATATTTCTCTCCAAGGCATTAATATTCAAACTAGATATTGAGAAGAATCGTTCATTTATACAAAAGACAAGGATGCAAAGTAGGACTAAAAACCATTATACAAGTGTCAAATAATAATTTCCATACTGTTGTTTCCAATACAAATTCTTAATAGGAATTTACTCCCTTAGCAAATAGATATGATATGTGCATTTTTGTCAAGTTTATTGAAACTCAATAATGTAATACTTCACTTAAGGAAGTTAAATTTCACTTCACTTTAAAACAATGTTACATGTTTTTTTAGGTGAGAGTATATATCAGAATAATACATATAACAGCTACTACAACATTTCCTGTAGCCTCCAATATTAATAGGAGTTACCTCCCTTAGCACAAAAAATATGGATATGTGCATTGAAGTTTGTCCAGTTTTGAACTCATAAATGTAAAAATATTCACTCAGGGAAGTTACATTTTCAGCTCGACCTTTTAAAATCGAGATCCTTTATAGGTGAGAGTATATATAAAAAAATACATATAATACAGTTATATACAATAATGCCATACTGTTATTTCCTACAATTATTATTAGAAGTTGCCTCTTTAGCTGCAAATATGAATATGTGCATTTTTTAGTTAAGGCAATATTGCCATGGGCCATTAAGAACTAAATAGATGTAATATTTTCCCCTCAGGAACTTACATTTCAACTTAACTGTACATATTATAGACTAATCATACATAAAATAACAGCTATATAACATGATTGACTTGTAATCAGAGCACTAAACAGCTTATAAGAATTAAATTAACTACCAAACAATATTTGTAGTCCTCCATGATAATGCTTACCTTTTATAGGCCTCGTATTACTTAATACTTTCAACCAGGCACATGTAAATAATACAATATATGTAAAAAGTAAATAATGACAACCTATGATAGTGGTGTAGAACTGATAAGTCAAATGAAAACTTTATTAATACAACTTATCATTTTTATTTTGAATTGAACAGACAGACATGGTCTCAAAATAAAGAGTAAATCGTTCACGCTGCAAAAGTTTTCACAGACAGGTTTTCATTACATAGTACGTACGCGTGTTCATTTAACAGAGCAAGCTTTAAAGGTATTCGTTCATTCACTGCCGTAGCAGGCTTGCAACTGTTTCCGGTCGATGCCTCGCTGGCGTTTTCCGATTCAAATATGACTGCTTGTGTTTATCGGGTAATTTAGGTTTGATCTATCATTCTGAGTGTAATTGTCATTTGTACCATACGACCCTGGAATAATATTCAGTCCATATGGGACTGGGGAGGAACAGCTTTGTAACTAACGGACAAGTTTCGGTAATCGCTTCGAATGTTAGTGAATTTCCATCGTAGTAGTCTTCTCTGTAGTAATTGTCCTTGGGGACAAAACATGAAATTATTTTTGCTACAAATATAGAGACAGCTCATCATTGAGGAAGCGCCCTTTTCCGTTCATAGTCTTGTTTCCCTCATATCTTGGAGTATGCACTAATTATAATTTTTAGTGGTTATTAACCATATGTCTGGGTTACTGCTAATTTTCTAATTCGCGGGCTACACTTCTTGCTGGGTTTCGTTCCCAGATGCATTTGAGCCAACTTGAAACAAGACAGTAGATGCGGACACCTTGCTGTTTGAATGAATTCTCGTGGCTCTCTCACCGTTTTGTCGTACAGCTGGGTGATGCGCTACCTTTTAGCGTTGTATTTACTGTACCATTTTGTTTCGTTTTAACCTTACTTATTATTGTGTTGCAATCACCATACCGTTTCGTCTGTTTTGATGATCGGTGTTTTTCTGGCTTACTTTATCCTCTTGTTGTTCCGTGTTCCCTGTTTTGTTGCCTGTCTTCCCTATTGTATCCGTCGGTCGGCGTTCCGTTATTTCGTTGTTTCGTCTTCCACAAGCGTTTCATTGTATTTTTCTGTTTATCATCTTTGGCGCCATCACTCCTATCATGATCTCTGTCGTAACTATTATAGCTTGAACGGTGGAGGGTGATTGTATGGACTTACTCCCTGACACGCCTGTCATCCATGGATCCTCCCGTACGTCTGTACCTTGATTGCGATGTGTTTCCTTACCATATGTATCCTGATTGTGTATCGGAGTGCGATGGTTTTGCACTATCGGTGTCAAAGGAACGTACACGATCGGTGTTCTGGTGGATTCATTATAGCTGGCGATTGTCTTACTCCGGCGGACAAGGGACAGAGTTTTTTCCTCTATTTAGCGCTTGGCCCTGTCCCAATTGGTGTGTACGTGGGCCCTGGGATGAACGGTAGCTTGTTGCTGTATGAACATTTCATGGCGAGACATTCTATTCACCGCTACTGAACCTTTGATTAGTGTCAGCAACCTAATTGTATAGCGTGGTACCTTGGTTCGACTTTTGGGAGTTGTTGGTTTTCCGCCAAATCGGTGTTAACATAATCTGCCCACGCTTTCACCCTTTACAGATATGGTGTTTACACCACACTAATTTGTCCTTACTGTCCTTCCTTCATTTTGAGTTTGTACTTGCATAGTCAGGCATTTGGATCTGTTTTGACATCTCGCCATCGTGTTTGACAGATGGCGGATATCTCTCGGGCATATTAGCATTTTTTGAATGAATGACTTCGTTTTTCTAGTTGGTGTACAAGTCTTTCGTGGTTCCTTGCCTCTTCATTACCATGAGTAGGTATATTGTCAAGTCTGTGTAGATATTCCAGTGACTAAAAGATGAAAGCGTGTACATGTAACATTGTTTCTCAATACGCCTCAGAAGATTACTTTCGTCTCCTCTGTTTCTTC
>SAYR01013183.1:177324-289146 GCA_004382745.1 Argopecten irradians irradians | reverse complement strand
TTCGGTATCGAAAATGTAATTTGCTTGCGAAGACAGGCTTACGACACATGACGGACGGACAAAGGACGATTAGAATAGGTCACTTAGAGACTTCGTCTGAGGGTGACCTAACACAAATTTATGATTACATTTTGAAACTACCATTCATTTTAATTTAAGTGTTCCTATAAATAACCTTAAATTAAAGATAAAAATAGCGAATAACATATAATTCAACAATTTTTTAAATTTCAAAATGATACAATATTTATAAAACATTTTATTTTTCTAGTATGAAACGAGCCTTTAAAGTTTTTATTTTTTGCAAACCTTCGCGGAGCTAAATTTAAAATTTAAAGATTCATAAAATTTCATATAACATTAATCACAAAAATTGTACCGTCATCGTAATTATAATGGCAAGTTCATGTTTTCTGACGTCATTTTTATTGTTTCTGAATGACGTCACAAAGAATTCCCAACCAATGAAAGTCACTCCATGTCATATTATACTGGTGACATACGCAAAAGTATCACCTTGATATCAGGCAGGAGTATGTGATTAATTAAATAAGATATTCATTACATTTAAACTCGTGTTTTATTCAGTATTTGCCAAAACAGATACAATTAACACGCTTATTCGAATGCACATTCATACTATTTGAGCAGTCAGTGTTCCATTGAGTATAGTCAAGTGGCGCAACAGCTGCGTTTATAGCAAACATTAAACGGAACATAGTACTTTGATGAAGCTATAACAGGTTATCAGATAATCAACAGACGTAGTGGACACGTTATCATGAACCGCGATTGATGGTTGGTTGGTTAGATGAATGTTCTGTTACAGCCGAGGCAATTTAGGAGTTCCCTCCTGTGTGTGGTGTGATAGGTGCATAACATCACCGGTTTTCAGGTAGACGCACTAGGTACGCGGACTACAGAAAAATGGGGATTGTCTCAAATTGAGATTTAAAAAATAAAGCATTTCTTTTTTCAAAATTCGTCCCTGAGAAAACTCCTTGCGTTTCTAAGTAAGTGCAGTCGCCATTTTGGTTAAATTCTGCTTAGATACGACTCTTATATAAAGAGGAAGAACTACACACACGTGCGATCAGTTGAAAGCTCGCTGTTCAAGGTGTAATAACTAGCACGCGACCGGCTCTAGATCTAATACCCAAGACTACATGTAACCTGAGGACGTGCCATAAGAATAAAATGTTCAGTACGTTCAAGGTTTTCTTAATAAAGTTTCCAATGACCATTGGCCTTGCAGGCACTTGTATGGCGTTAGAATTGGTACCTGCTGTCCATATTGCATTATCGTAAAAGGCGAAAATTTAGGATATGATTTTTTTCCCCTTACTACTCTCTTCTTCCTAAACGTCTCCCTTGACACTGGCTGCGATGACGTAGCTCTGAACGACAGATGGCTGTCGTCAGAGCACGACAGATGGCTGTCGTCAGAGCTACGATTCCGCCCCATTGACTGTAGTGTGCAACTACTCCAGCGGTGAAAATGCTACCTTTCAAATGTGTCATGTAAATTGTAATTAAATTTAACAATATAAATAATTTTTTAGCATAACATAATTATATTTGCCACCTCAATGACTACATTATGTGTGTAGACACATTTGAATGGCTCACATCTCCGACACGGCTCACTTGGCCGCCATGATTCTCTTATAGAAAATCTCGCGCCTCCAAATATGGCAACTAGTACCGTAATGACGAATGACCTACAAATCAATATACAAAGAATATAAAGTCATAGCGTTTTAAACATGAATTTAAAAAATTCTTTTTCGCTAACTTATAAAAAAAAAACCTTGCACTTGGTTCAGATTCACAATGTTTATTCTATCATTTTGTATTCTTTTTAAAACTTCAAAACAATTTTAGCTGTTTGGTGTTTCATTTCGTCACGGTTTCCGGTAAATCAAACATGTCGACGTATGTATACAATACAATATATGTATAATGTGACCGAGTGGAATATGTTACTTGGTTTCTTCGGCGGCCTGTATGGGAGTCCGTCCTTACCTGACCCTAACCGGTAATATGACGTTAATTTATCAAACGAACGAACGAACGAACACAACCATTGCACTCACCTAACAAGGTTTGAAGTAATATTGTCAGCTAAATATATATTTTTCAATTTGACTGAAGACGCCGGGGATAATGCGTACGTCAAAGCGTAAAAAACATGCTGACAAATCATTTCAAAACGAAGGTAAATTTGTCCTATTAACGCTATAAAATTGTTGTCTGAAACTGAAACTATTGAACAATTTATTGTTAGACTACGACAACAGTTTTATTTGAGTAACCGGGTAAAACAAAAGGGAAAGTATCAGAAGATCAGAATGAAATTACTTGAGAAGGGTCAATACCTCACGCTCGATCAGCTTGGCACTATAGCTATGACAATCTAACTGTCAGGAAAAAAAACAAGCTAAACAAATGTCTGTCTAATGTGCTTCGGTAAATCATATCGGTCATTATAAACAGAAAGTGGAACCAAGAGCGTGTGTTATAGGTATGGAAGAGAGTGACATTATGCAAAAGACAAAAATGTCCTGCTAAAAACAAGAAATGCAATAAGTGTGAGGGTATGGGCTGTTCCACTGTCCGATGCTCAATAAAACCTGGAAAGGCAGAAAATAATCCAAAAGGTCAACGGATTACTTGTTTGATTTATTAACGTCCTATTAACAGCTATGGTCATGTAAGGACGGCCTCCCATGTATGCGGTGTGTTGCGTGTATGTTGTGCGAGGTGAGTGCACTGGGAGACTGCGTATTTTTGTTGTGTCTTCTTGATATAGTGGAACTGTTGCCCTTTTTATAGTGCTATATCACTGAAGCATGCCGCCGAAGACACCAAGACAACACCCTGTCACATTATACTGACAACGGGCGAACCAGTCGTCCCATCCCTGTGTGCTGAACGCTTAGCAGGAGCAGAAACTACCACTTTTATAGACTTTGGTGTGTCTCGGCCAGGGGACAGAACCAGAGCCTTCCTCACAGGGGCGAACGCTCAACTCAAGGCCAAAGTGAGGCAGGTGCCAAGGAGGCATTAGGAAAATAAAGTCAATTAGGAAGAAGAGAAAAGATAAGATCCTAAATTACAAAGATAAGGTAAAGTCAAATACGTGAATGACTTTTCTGAAGCCGATTATGATGAATATGCATTTAGTGTGTGCAGTTCAGATAAGATTGACAGTACAAGTATTGACATTGAACTAAGTGGATCTTATGTGTCCGTCAATATTGGCAGTTGATTCTCCGTTAAACTTATTAATTATTACTATGGGAGGAAATGAAAGGTGAGCACATAGTATGCAAATCAGAAAAAAAACCCAAAGAAGTTGTGTGCGTATGGAACGGATAAACCTCTGGGAATCATAGACAAATTCTCGTCTACCGTGAAACTCAAAAAGTCAAAGTGATGGATTTGAGACGTGCTTCTACGGTTTTAAGAGGATATGGAGCTCTGATTAGCAAGGACACTGCAAAACGACTCGGTGTATTAGAACTGGGTGTTAATCTTGTACGAGGAGAGATATTCAGAATGTTACTCTGGACTTGAAAAGCTATAGACTACCAATTACAGCTTAAAGGTACCATTTAGCTTGCAAGACAGAGTTTAGTGATAAACTCGATGACTTGAGTCGCTCGATAATGTAGAGAAGTTGCTGGTGTTAGTGACTGGGTTATTACAACTCACATGTACAGTTGTCCCGAAGCCTTATGGTGGCATACGACTTTGTGTTGATATGAGGCAGGCGAACTAAGCTATCACTCGGGAAAGACACCCGATACCAAAAGTCGATGACATTCTTTATGGAATGAAACAAAGTGAAGTCTTCAGTAAGCTAGATTAAAGTATGGGTACCATCCGATTGAAGTCAACGAATCATCGAGGGGAATAACGACCTTCATTACCAACTAGTGAATCTAGTGTCATTAGCTATGCTAGTAGGTCATTATCAGATGTTGAGAAGAGATATTCAACTATTAAGAAGGAAGCACTTCTGATAGTATTGTCGAGAGTGATATATGTTGATACTGGAAAAGATAGTTAAGATGAGAGAGATGCTGAGGAATATGTAAAGTCTGTAACAAGGGAGGCAACTCCAAAAGCCTTATCGACCAGTGAAGTTGAGGAAGCGTCAGGACAAGATGTGGAACTGCATATAGGGATTGGATTTCGTTTTTATGTTAACCATGCTTGTATGGAGCAATTCCTCTAAGAATATATTCAATATGGGGCGCGTAGCGCCCCATATTGAATATATTCTTAGAGGAATTGCTCCATACAAGCATGGTTAACATAAAAACGAAATCCAATCCCTATAATTTACACTCACACGACTTTTTATTTATATTTTATGCCAATAAAATCGTCATTTGGAAAGTGACGTAATTATATCAAAAAAGTCGGTCAAAAGTGGGAGGAGCTTACTCAATTGAACAGCGAATGATGACGCTTCACGTAAGGTAGAATTATTCATCCGCGACGACAAAAAAGTTCAATATTTTAGTGGTAAAAATAAACATGACAAACAAAGTAAATTTCAGAGATAATTTTATTTAATCAGATTCAGAACTTTAAATATATATTCAATTTTGCTAAAAGTTAATAATAGCGTAATAACATAAGAATTTGTAACGGCAACATGTGTGAAACTCGGTGACCGTTATTGTGCAGCGAGGCGAACTGCACGCACGCTTACACACTTTAGTTTGTCGAAGTTGTGAAAACACCGATTTTTCAAGTAGCTCCAATGTGTTTGAGATGTCGTCTGACTTGACGATATTCACATCCTTGGGAGCCATGTGATTATATGATCTACGCTTAGATCCATATCGCCATCGATAGATGAAACGAATTCACTTGTGTTCGATGGATACAATGTATTTGTGGTGACGCGGAACTGTCAAAACGTGGATTATTAGCGGTGCATGTTTTATAATTACACATGATTAAATACTTCAAAGAACAAAGACAAGAGGATATGTTTATAACTGACCTCTATCAGAGGGTCTCACCATCCGTCCACCCCAAAGGTCGATCGTAGGACGAACATAGGCACAGAGGTAATGTTTACATTTGACACCCATCATTTTAAACAAAAATGAAAGCACGTCGCCCCGGTCGGGATATTTTTTCCGTTTCTTTATACAATTGTTAATTAAATTGTGGTCATTTTGATACCACATTTGTCTACTTTAGTTGAAAAATATCAGTGTTATGACTATTCTTCATTTTAAGTGAAATTCGAGATGGTGGCCATCTTGATGACGTCATAACCGGAACCTATACAATGTTAACATTGGTTTTTGTTGTTGTTGTTGTTTAAACTGATTGATAAGTGGTCAAAAAACTTTTTTGAAATAATAGATTGTTGGGAAACATTTTTGCTGCGTCAAACAAAATATGAAAAATTTGCTGAAAAATCACCATTTTTGAGCTTTAAATCCGATTTTTTCATTTCCTGCGTAGAAATCACTACATATATTGGATTTTTTGGTCCTGATATGTATTTTTCGTTCTATTTTGGTCATTTTGATACCTCATTTGTCTACTTCGGTTGAAAAATGTTAATGTTATGACTATTTTTCAATTTTTAGTGAAATTCGAGATGGCGGCCATCTTGATGACGTCATAACCGGAAGTTCATCCCAACTTATGCAATGTTAACATTTGGATTTGTGATCAGTGGGTCATAAGGGTTCAGAAAAATATTGGTACGGAGGTTTGGGGGGGGGTGCATGTGGGACCCTCCTAGCCCATGGCCTAGTTGGTTTGAGTAGTTTTGGACTAGGCATTGAGCTTACAATCTAACATCCGTGATACGATTACACAAAATTCTCTACATCCCGGTCCATTCATTCCTGGTCTCCATACTTTGTTCCGACTACATGGAAATGTCCCTGATGAGCTTATTACGTACATTTCACCCACAGAACACTTGGAATAACAATCCGTGTTCCTCTCAATACTACGTAACTGATTGGACTCATTTCATTTCTTACTGGAAAATGATATACACAAGACCTGTCCTAACGCGCTTCGTGTATACATTATATAACCTTATGCAGTTCCGCATCTTGTCCTGACGCTTCCTCAACTTCACTGGTCGATAAGGCTTTTGGAGTTGCCTCCCTTGTTACAGACTTTACATATTCCTCAGCATCTCTCTCATCTTAACTATCTTTTCCAGTATCAACAGATATCATTCTCGACAACACTATCAGAAGTGCTTCCTTCTCAATAGTTGAATATCTCTTCTCAACATCTGATAATGACCTACTAGCATAGCTAATGACACTAGATTCACTAGTTGGTAATGAAGGTCGTTATTCCCCTCGATGATTCGTTGACTTCAATCGGATGGTACCCATACTTTAATCTAGCTTACTGAAGACTTCACTTTGTTTCATTCCATAAAGAATGTCATCGACTATTGGTATCGGGTGTCTTTCCCTAGTGATAGCTTAGTTCGCCTGCCTCATATCAACACAAAGTCGTATGCCACCATAAGGCTTCGGGACAACTGTACATGTGAGTTGTATAACCCAGTCACTAACACCAGCAACCTTATCTACATTATCGAGCGACTCAAGTTCATCGAGTTTATCACTAACTCTGTCTTGCGAGCTAAATGGTACCTTTAAGCTGTAATTGGTAGTCTATAAGCTTTTCAAGTCCAGAGTAACATTCTGAATATCTCTCCTCGTACAAGATTAACACCCAGTTCTAATACACCGAGTCGTTTTGCAGTGTCCTTGCTAATCAGAGCTCCATATCCTCTTAAAACGTAGAAGCACGTCTCAAATCCATCACTTTGACTTTTGAGTTTCACGGTAGACGAGAATTTGTCTATGATTCCCAGAGGTTTATCCGTTCCATACGCACACAACTTCTTTGGGTTTTTTTCTGATTTGCATACTATGTGCTCACCTTTCATTTCCTCCCATAGTAATAAGTTAATAAGTTTAACGGAGAATCAACTGCCAATATTGATGGACACACAAGATCCACTTAGTTTAATGTCAATACTTGTACTGTCAATCGTATCTGAACTGCACACACTAAATGCATATTCATCATCATCGGCTTCAGAAAAGTCATTCACGTATTTGACTTTACCTTATCTTTGTAATCCGTTGACCTTTTGGATTATTTTCTGGCTTTCCAGGTTTTATTGAGCATCGGACAGTGGAACAGCCCATACCCTCACACTTATTGCATTTCTTGTTTTTAGCAGGACATTTTTGTCTTTTGCATAATGTCCCTCTCTTCCATACCTATAACACACGCTCTTGGTTCCACTTTCTGTTTATAATGACCGATATGATTTACCGAAGCACATCAGACAGACATTTGTTTAGCTTGTTTTTGTTTTCTCCCGACAGTTAGATTGTCATAGCTATAGTGCCAAGGTGATCGAGCGCGAGGTATTGACCCTTCTCAAGTAATTTCATTCTGATTTCCTGATACTTTCCCTTTTGTATTACCCGGTTACTCAAATAAAACTGCTTGTTGTAGTAGTCTAACAATAAATTGTTCAATAGTTTCAGTTTCAGACTGTGACAACGATCGAATTTTATAGCGTTAATAGGACAAATTTACCTTCGTTTTGAATGATTTGTCAGCATGTTTTTCGCTTTGACGTACGCACTATCCCCGGCGTCTTCAGTCAAAATGAAAAATAGATATTTAGCTGACAATATTACTTCAAAACTTGTTAGGTGAGTGCAATGGTTATTATCATCGTTCGTTTGATAAATTAACGTCATATTACCGGTTAGGGTCAGGTAAGGACGGACTCCCATACAAGCCGTCGAAGAAACCAAGTAACATATTCCACTCGGTCACATTATACATATATTGTATTGTATACATACGTCGACATGTTTGATTTACCGGAAACCGTGACGAAATGAAACACCAACAGCTAAAATTGTTTTGAAGTTTTAAAAAGAATAACAAAATGATAGAATAAACATTGTGAATCTGAACCAGTGCAAGGTTTTTTTTTAAGTTTAGCGAAAAAGAATTTTTTAAATTCATGTTAAAAACGCTATGACATTATATTTCTTTTGTATTATTGATTTGTAGGTCATTCGCCATACGGTACTAGTTGCCATATTTGGAGCGCGAGATTTTCTAAAGAGAATCATGGCGGCCAAGTGAGCCGTGTCGGAGATGTGAGCCATTCAAATGTGTCTACACACATAATGTAGTCATTGAGGTGGCAAAATATAATTATGTTATGCTAAAAATTATTTATATTGTTAAATTTAATTACAAATTTACATGACACATTTGAAAGGTAGCATTTTCACCGCTGGATAGTTTGCAACACTACAGTCAATGGGGCGGAATCGTAGCTCTGACGACAGCCATCTGTCGTGCTCTGACGACAGCCATCTGTCGTTCAGAGCTACGTCATCGCAGCCAGTGTCAAGGGAGACGTTAGGAAGAAGAGAGTAAGTAAGGGGAAAAAATCATATCCTAAATTTAGTCGCCTTTTACGATAATGCAATATGGACAGCAGGTACAATTCTAACGCCATACAAGTGCCTGCAAGGCCAATGGTCATTGGAAACTTTATTTAAGAAAGCCTTGAACGTACTGACCATTTTATACTTATGGCACGTCCCCAGGTTACATGTAGTCTTGGTTATTAGATCTAGAGCCGGTCACGTGCTAGTTATTACACCTTGAACAGCGAGCTTTCAACTGATCGCACGTGTGTGTGGTTCTTCCCTCTTTATATAATAGTCGTATCTAAGCAGAATTTAACCAAAATGGCGACTGCACTTACTTAGAAACGCAAGGAGTTTTCTCAGGGACGAATTTTGAAAAAAGAAATGCTTTATTTTTTAAATCTCAATTTGAGACAATCCCCATTTTTCTGTAGTCCGCGTACCTAGTGCGTCTACCTGAAAACCGGTGATGTTATGCACCTATCACACCACACACAGGAGGGAACTCCTAAATTGCCTCGGCTGTAACAGAACATTCATCTAACCAACCAACCATCAAATCGCGTTCATGATAACGTGTCCTACTACGTCTGTTGATTATCTGATAACCTGTTATAGCTTCATCAAAGTACTATGTTCCGTTTAATGTTTGCTATAAACGCAGCTGTTGCGCCACTTGACTATACTCAATGGAACACTGACTGCTCAAATAGTATGAATGTGCATTCGAATAAGCGTGTTAATTGTATCTGTTTTGGCAAATACTGAATAAAACACGAGTTTAAATGTAATGAATATCTTATTTAATTATCACATACTCTGCCTGATATCAAGTGATACTTTTGCGTATGTCACCAGTATAATATGACATGGAGTGACTTTCATTGGTTGGGAATTCTTTGTGACGTCATTCAGAAACAATAAAATGACGTCAGAAAACATGAATTGCCATTATAATTACGATGACGGTACAATTTTGTGATTAATGTTATATGAAATTTTATGAATCTTTAAATTTTAATTTAGCTCCGCGAAGGTTTGCAAAAATAAAAACTTTAAAAGGCTCGTTTCATACTAGAAAAATAAAATGTTTTATAAATATTGTATCATTTTGAAATTTAAAAAATTGTTGAATTATATGTTATTCGCTATTTTATCTTTAATTTAAGGTTTAATTTATAGGAACACTTAAATTAAAATGAATGGTAGTTCAAAATGTAATCATAAATTTGTGTTAGGTCACCTCAGACGAAGTCTCAAGTGACCTATTCTAATCGTCCTTTGTCCGTCGTCATGTGTCGTAAGCCTGTCTTCGCAAGCAAATTACATTTTCGATAATACAATTTTGCACAAACCTTCTAAGGCATAAGGGAAATCAAACTCAAAGCTCACTCCAGGGGCCTTGGGTGTGACCAAATGGATCAAGATGACCTAAATATAACTAAATTCACAGATGTGAAGTAATCAAATAGGCCTAATAAAAGGTACGATTGATCAAATAAGTTCCCTTATGTAAGGGTTTTTATTTTTAGTCACTTTAAATATCTGATTTACATTATAAGATTATTTCTGACTGATTCAAGAGCCTGATATGTGCTATGGATATAGTGTGTATACCTTAGGTGCCTAGAAAGGCCCATGAGCCTATTGTTTATTTTTCGTTGTTTACTAGTGTGTAAACTGCATATGCTTTGCTCCTCATTTAAAAATACCTACAAACTAGAATTATGTCATTATGACATTTATGCTGTTGCAAGAACATATTTTAACAGGTTCATTTTAAAGGTGATAAAACAGATTTAAAATAATGCTACTTTTGTGTTGATATTTGTTTATTGTGATGCACTTTATGATTTCCATTAAAACACACAGGTTGTATTTGACGTACTTTCAATAAAATATGCTTGAAACGAAGTCCACCACGACCCTTGTCAAGAACGATCGTATCGCTTATTGTCCCTGATACAAAATAATGTACCACTATGTGGCCATGACGTCATCCGAGACATTCAATGGGGCTGTGTTGTGTTATTGACGATTATGAATATTTAAAACAGTCGCGCGACGTGTATTTGCTATATTGATAAGTGGAAATGTATCCGTATATAATATACAATATATAACATCCCGATATAATAAAACGATCGTTTACTCATTGTAATCGACATATAGCCCGGTGGATTAGTGACACAATTGTGCTATTATGGTAACAAGCATGAAACTTGGCATATATGTCAAAATACATATTCTGAGTGATTTCTGATAAGGAGCCCCTTGAAAAAAACATCCTATACATATGTGGTGGCCATTTTTCAAAATGGCCGCTACAAACACTAAAAAAACAATTTCTTTTAAATATATGAACATTTTCATTGTCATTTTCACTAAAAATAACAAACAATGGTAGAATAACGTATTAGTTTACACCGAAAATATGTTATCAAGTAACAATTTGCATTATTGTCATCAAAACAACAAAATACTGAGTCAGCAAAACGCAATATAGGACCATATTTTACATTTCAAGTAATTGATAAAGACCGATTGTATAATATATTCACAAGAATTATATATTTAATTTTGATTGGAATATCCGTCAAATATAATGGATCCATATGAATCATGTCCGAGTTCAAACAAAGGGTGGACTCAGACACACACATAGGGTCATCGACTTTACATAAGAAACTCCTGGTTTCATTTTTGATGGAAAAAATATCAGATATCATTGTACCTGCATGATGGTAGTAGGGATTTCTAGCGGATTAATCATAGAGAAATTTATAGGAATCATTGTGGTTTATGAAGGGGAAAAGGCGACAGCAGATCACCAAGTAAGTATCCAAATACAATATTTTAAGCACTTAGCTGACATCACTAGTTGCATATTCCACATTCAAGGCTTAATTCAACTTAATTCGACATCACAAAGTTTGCTTGTTTGTTTTATTATCACAAAGAGAAACCCCCAGTCGTGAAAGGGCTTGCGTTTGGTTTTGTTATTGGAGTAGCATTCCTGTCACAGAAATGCAAATCATTGTGGAATTTGAGGGGTGAAAGACGATCGCAGAATACCAACCACGCTTCCAAATACCACAATGCAAGCATTTTCTGTCAGTATATATGTTAAATGTTAATAAACCTGTCTTCACTTACTCTGAAGACCACTCGCAGGTTTCACATTCAAGAAAAGACCTAATTCGACCTAACAATATGTCGCCGTGATAATACTTCAGTTCGCATTACAGTTAACACCATCAAACCGGTACTATCGTTCTTCGGCTTCCAACCATCCTCAATGACCCATCCCCATTTGTCAGGACTCAGTAAATCCATGATCGCCTTGGTTGCATACTCCTAATATGTTGCACTTTTTGTGTGCTGCTCAAATGCACCTGTAGTTGGCGGATCATGTCCAGTGTTCTACCTCTCTATGTAAACAGATCAAGTATTGCCTCATCTATGGTTTTAGCATAGTTTTAGCATACATGAGCAGTGAACATTTCTCTAAAATACTGAAAACCTCACTTGGTATCTCTTCTGGTCACTTTGATAATTTTAGAAATGCTTGAGTTGCTTCTCCATATATCTTCCATGTATCCCATGCTGTTTTCTTGCCTTGTGTATTAATGCTGATACAGCGTCACGTCCGGTGTAGGAATAATGGAAGGGCTAATACTTTCTCAGGGCCACTAGCGGAGGCAGTATCATGAGCAGGGATGTATCGATAATTCCTATTTCCAAAGGCCACCCATACTTCGCCGATGCTGAATTTGGTAACAGCTGCTACTGCTAAGGCAACAACTTCTGTGTCTGTCCACTGTTTGGATGGGAATTTTTTCATACACTTCGGTAACAGCATCTGTCATATGGAGAATCATCCTCGTATTGCCTTCCGTATGATTGCAGGGCGAGATAAGTTTTTGTACGGATAAGACAGGAAAAACATATTGTGCGTAGTTTTCGAATGTCATGACACAACCTAATTTGAGAATGTTTACTACAACTGCTCCGTCAAATATTCTGTTCTCAGAGGTTCAACATACATGTACGTCTCGAGGTAATCGGATCAGATTTTAAACCTTACTTAAGTTGAGAGTGATGGTGGACAGGCGTGGTTCTCAGCTAGGTCTTGACTGGTAAGCGATATAAAGTCTTAAAGAAAGCGTTTATTTCTTCAATGAGGATATTTGCAAACTTGTTTAAGATGTCTCTCTTTTGGATGGTTGGCTGAATTTGGCAAGTTTGTTCTTTCTTATTGGCTCTGCAATTGCGTTTGATCTGTCCGCGAGGTAATCTTTAGTAAAGGCCTAAAATTGCTGGTTGCCTTTACATTCATTGTCTATATTCTGAACTGTGTGACTATCAACAAGTCGGCTATATCCCTTTGTCGAGTCTTACAAGACCACGACTCTATGAAGAGATTCTAGTTGTTTGACAAACGGGTTTTATGATGACTTGTTTTGTTCTATGTGTTTATTTATCTTTGATGGGGTTCTTAATGGATGTTTCGAATTCTGTTGTGATTATGACTAATTCTGGTTCTGCAACAATCCAAAGCCTCAAAGCTTAGGGATTTGGTTTAAATCAAAAAGCACCTCGTTCGCTCTTGATTATAGCATTGGTTTGATCATTAGCCTGGTACATTACAATGGACGAAAATGGCCGTTTTGTGCATTGTGATATTTCCTTTTGTTATTTCTGGGTGTATTTTTCATAGTACAACCATATCTATTATATGGGCAGGTAACCATATCACATAGATTGTGTGATCTAGACTGAAACACCTTGTAGCTAGTTTCTTCAAACATAATATTTTTCACATATTTACCTTTTATATACTAGGTACACATGGTGACAAAAATGCAAACGATAGAATACATCAAAGAAATATTGGTTATTTAAGATATTGTGTACCCATAAATTAAAAATGGCGCATATTTTTCTAAAACATCTTCATAATAATGACCACCTTCGTTATTTTTAAGATAATGCTTGTTAGGCGTGAAAAAACAATTTCGAATAGAATCTTATTTAAAATGTTCGATAAATTACTGGTATTTTGAAATTTTGGCGGAAATTCAATATGGCGTTCATTTTGACCATGGCACAACCGGAAGTGCGTCCAATATTGAAAAAAAAACCTTGCCTATTGTGGAATAATACTGGGATCATGTTGAAAACAATAAGCCACCAAAGAATTAAAAAAAGGTTATGTTGAAAATTGGACACTGATTTTGGAAAATGCAATTAATTTTACCTTTTTGGCGGCCATTTTGAATTCTGGTGGTATTGGAATTTAATCATTTTGAATCTATCATACCACACGCATCATTTCCTGCATTTTGGAACCTCTTTTGTAGCATTTAACTGATATTTGACAATCCTATATCGATTTTTCATTCGAAAATTCTGAATGGCGGCCATCTTGGATGGCGCCTAAAACTAAAAAAAGACATGATTTCAGGTGGCTCCTAATCTTAATTTACCTATTGTATATTTATCTAGAAGCATACTAAGTTTCATGCTTGTAACCAAAATAGCACATTTCAAATTCGCTGAGCTAATATTCTGGGCTATAACATTGTTATGTTCAGTAAGTCAAAAGCCATTTGATTCGTGTACGTGTGTGTCAACTCAGGTTTGAGGGGGTTGCGCTTGACTTTTGTCTGTAAATTAAAACATAGATTTTAAAGTTTATATCAACAAGAAGAAATATAAGTTTACAAGAAAATGGACCCAAAAAACAATGAGACTACATGCTACATGTACGTACATATAATGCATATTTATAAAAAAAGACCCCGCTACCATTCATACCCTATCTAAAACCCTATCATACCGGGACAAACGTGCCCCTTTTCCGACTTATGTATGTACTACACACATCTATATTTCCTATTTAGAACTTAATCCTTCAGAACACCGCACAGAAAGGGTTAGGCTAATTTATTTTTTTAAAGTCTGTAATGAGTTATGGATGTGTACGAAAATAGAATGACATGTACAGCAGTAACAATACACGCACGACCGATAAAAAAGATGGGATAAAACAGATACTAGATATTATTACAATGACCTAATATGGATGACATATACTCGTGGACAAGATACACATATAATAGTTCAACAGGGCCATGAAACAATAATATTTCTTATAAAATACAAATCAGTTGCAAACCGTTCATTACAATAGTTAACAGTGCACAGTTTTGTAAATGATAAACCTGTCGACCTTAAGTAACCTTTAAAAGTATACGAACTGTCCATAGGAATTTGAGACACTCGATAGCCTATTTACTATTATGAGAAGATTTAGAGATCTGGATAAAAAGTGTACAATGTAGAATATAACAGGAAATTAATGAGTACGTAAATTAACAAAATTGGCGGGCATAGTGGTGTTTTGAGGGTTCGGGGGAGACCCCCGGAAAAATATTACAATTTAGAATGGCTGAGATATGATTTTCACGATGTATTTTGATGATTTTGCGAGTGCCGAAGGCGCGACATTTTGGTGTTTGGGGATCCGCTATGGTCTCCCACGAGACCAAAAAGTATTACTACATATATTTACAATGGCTGAGATGAGTTTTACGATGTATTTTGTTGATTTTAACGCGTTTTTATCATGGTAATTTTTCGATTTTAAATTTCCTGCATTTAAATAATGATGGGATTTTTAATAGTGAAAAAAATACTTTTTGTCAGCGGAAGCAAATATCAAACTGATATATATTTAAATAAGACATTATTCTATTATCTCATTTGCAATGTTCCTTTACTTTTATCCCCTTTAAAGATGCTCCACCGCTGACAAATGGTATTTTTTCTTTATCAAAAACAGGAGCAGACGATTTAGTATTTTTCTTCAGTTACAAAAGTTACTTACTTTACACTATTACCACCATTGAAAAGTTTGACCTTAATTAATTGCATCCCGAAAATATCCGTGGCGCCATATCCTATATGAAATGCAGTACTGATTTCGCATGCACCGAAAATAAAATGAATTATTTTAAAATATTTTCATGTATTAATTAGACACACATGGGGCCGCGGTGGCCGAGTGGTTAAGATGTCCCGACATATTACCACAAGCCCTCCACCTCTGGGATGCGGGTTCGAATCCCATGTGGGGCAGTTGCTAGGTACTGACCGCTGGTCGGTGGTTTTTCTCCGGGTACTCCGGCTTTCCTCCACCAACAAACCTGGCACGTCCTTACATGACCCTGGCTGTTAATAGGACGTAAAAATAAACAAACCAAACCAAACATATAAACACTATTATACATCACTTATTGTTCAAATGATGGGTATTATTTATGCTCTGTCGGCGGTGGAGCATCTTTAAAAGTCTTGAAATTGAATACTGCAAGACATTGGAATAACCTTGAAGTGTAGGCCGGACAAGGGTTCTTCACAATTCTGCCATTACGGGCCGAAATTCAAAATTTTTCGCAATATTCAAGCATTTTGCTGTAGCTTCCATTATTTTCACATGCATGAGTAAGCGCAGAAATTTGACAAATTTTTATCTATATGATATTATCATCATGAGAATGTAAATGTTGTGCCAACTAATTATATATGTACCTTTGTTCAGGTATTTTTTTACATTTAAATCACTTCCTGATTTTCTTGATTATAACTATTTTCCCATGAAAAATAAGAGTGGTGCTTGTACTTCTACATATACATATATGTAGAGAAAAATTTAAATCAGGCGTTGTTTTGAAAAAAAGGCCTGTGATGTACACGCAAAAGTCGAATAAGTTTTTTTTGCCGGTTAAGTTTAGTTTTATATCCGAATTACTGCAGAAAGGGTATTAAAAAATGATAAAAGATATAATGTTCATTGGAAATATTAAAATTCAATATAATTACGTATCCGATTCATGTTTATTCGTAAAATGAAGTAATTAGTCCCTTTGAGACGACGCATTTACGTCGTTAAAGGGACAATTTACTCAGGTTAATTATTTTACATAACCAAGAAGCAAAATATGGCATAAATGTATTGTTCTACATTTCTTATGAATCATAACACAAAATATTGACAAATTCCACGTACCCTAGGGACGTTGTACCCATACCCGAGCCAAAGTCACGCACGTTAAACAAATAAACTACCTAACCTCTGAGCAGGTGATAATATGATTTTTAGGCAAGACAATTCACCTAGGCTAACACACTACTTTCAAAGCGATTTGAGCAGTTTTAGACAAAAGTTGCATTACTCTACGAGCAAGGGATAGGGTTCGACATACAAGAAGTTCGACCACAATGCATAATGGCGGACAGCGAGTGAGTTTGAACATCTACAGTACACATGTCACCACCATGGGCTTTTCTGGTATATCACAGTAAAACCGACTGATCTACTTTCCATTAGAACTGAATTGTCCCTTTAATCATATGTGGAAATCGCAGTTATGTCAATGTGAATAATCTAGGGAAGCGTGTTTATAAAGACATAAACATGAACTGGAAACATAATAAAGATTTAAATAATTAGGTACCAGGCGCATGTTCCATCGTAACGCGCTTTAATTCATGGAGAATCGGCCGACTGAAGCGTAAAGGTTGTTTACAATCACAACACCCTGACAGGGTAATCATTTTCTGTAGGATTCATGCCGAGAATAAATCAATAAAACCATTCAAAAATGATGAAATATCCAACCAAATACGAGGTATCTGTAATATTTAGATACTAATGTATGTGCGAGAGATATTTACTGACAATAATAAAATGATGTTATGAATAATTTGTAACAGTTGCAGTCAATTATTTTCATCGGTCGACATGTGTAAAATATTTCCTGGGATTCTGTCAAACAATGTCGCCGTTTTCAGTGAAAATACAAGTTTACAACACATTCAATAATTGGCGAGAAAACATTTTGAAGGTGACTGATAGACTCTATATTTCATATCTTTAGACAATCTATCCTACAGATCCGTTGTTACCAACGAAACACGTGTGTTGAATACTCCGGACAGGGCAACGTTCATGCATGACATTATTTTCATAATATTTACGAAATCTACTGTGATACATTGTGGGCAAACTACGTCAACTAAGACATCGACTGGAGCCACATACCGACCGGGTAACACGTTAATAATACAGATACAGAAATAATGCACCATGGAAATTTCATATTTATTTGAGAACTGCACAAAATAACTATGTTTGTTTTTCTGGCGAACGGTCAATAGCGGAAGTCATCAGATGCGCAGGCATCTAACGGAGATGTGTCCACAACGCACCTATCTCAATAAAGCCGCTTGGCTCGTTCATTAGCGGCTTAAAATGCTTAAACAACAACAACAAAATAATAAATATTACTCCATAGTTAATATCACGCTTTACACGTTTAAGGCACATCCAATTTACCGGTTAAATCATTTATACCGTATTGATTCGTATTAAGAACGTAAGTTAATAAAACTATGCATGATTCACTCATTATATTTTTGAGATAGCTATACATGATTGGCTGATTACAATTCAAATGATGGATCACCATTAATACATATAATCTTAAAGCTTAAATGCTTTTCTTTAGTGGACTGAATTATATATGTTATTTTATTTATTTAATTTTCGATTTTTGATGTCACATTCATATGTCTTATATAGTTTGAATTACAATAAAAAGAAAGTGTTTCCTATATACTATACATATATAGGGCTTATTTGTATACAAATTGTCTACATCATTTTATATGATGATATTATAAAATTTACTTGATTTTTGTTTGAACAAACACACTCAAAAAACAACATGGTTAAAGGAAAACACATCTTATGTTATTCAATGTTTGCTATGTAAACTTGAAAAAAACATTCATAGGACTTTAAGCAGGCAACAAAAAAAAACAAAAAACAAAACAAAAAAATTATGAAGACCCAAAGTTAGAATGCTATTTCATCCATACATAACCAGATATAATATACGTTAGTATTAAAGTTAATTTAGAAAAAACATGAAGAACAACTTAATGACGTTGCCTTATTAAATATGACAGAGTATTTTAATATCATTACTTTAATGATTATTCTAAAAGACCTTCAATGAAATTCCATTTTTGATTTATGATTTGTTTCCTATTTGAATATGTTTGTAACCCATACATTTCTATAATAAAACATGTGTGTTTTCCAGGTAGGGATTTTCTTCTTTAATTTACATAAGTATACATAATATTTTATCATAAGGAATAACAAATTGATAACATCTTTGTGTTTATTATTCAAAATTCTAAGAAACATAATTATTGAGGTCCTTGGCAGTTCTAAGTGATATTTCGTTCTTAAAAGGTATTCTTGGTGTCTTGGATTTAAGTAAAACTCTGACCAGGATTCTTTGGGAATGTTGACATGTAACATGTCCTGCCAGGGATTTTGACTTTTTTGGTACTTCTGTAACTTTTGTTAATAAAATTTATAAAATAATTTGGTAACCTTTTCATGACTTTTAGGTATTGAATATGTTTACATGATTTCATTTCCAATTGTGTATTATTTTGGTATAAAATATGTTTCCAAGATCTAGGAATTGCATTCAAAATTCCTTAAAATTCAATAGAATTAATATTCAAATTATATTTCACACAAAAGTTATCGTATAATAAAAATTCATTATTCCCAATGAGGTCACCAATAAAGTATACACCATTTTCACACCATTGTATATAAGGCTGTGGGGAAGCAATGTCTTTTTGGCGGTTTTTACTTTGTAAACCCCACATTGGCTTTTTGGTTTATTTAATCCTTGAAGCAAATATTGTTTTATGTGTATTTCACATAAATTTCGTCATGTATTTTATTGATTATCATTTGCTGTTGATTTAATAAATACCCTGTCACCCTCTGTGAGGGTGGCCTTATTCATTCAATATGGTTGTTGAGTTGTTACTTGTAAGTGTGTAGATGTTTGTTTGTTTGTTTGTTTGTTTTATTAACGTCCTATTAACAGCTATGGTCATGTAAGGACGGCCTCCCATGTATGCGGTGTGTTGCGTGTATGTTGTGCGAGGTGATTGTACTGGGAGACTGCGATATGTTCGTGTTGTGTCTTCTTGTATAGTGGAACTGTTGCTCTTTTTATAGTGCTATATCACTGAAGCATGCCGCCGAAGACACCAAGCAACACACCCATCCCGGTCACATTATACTGACAACGGGCGAACCAGTCGTCTTTATGCTGAACGCTAAGCAGGAGCAGAAACTACCACTTTTATAGACTTTGGTGTGTCTCGGCTAGGGGACAGAACCCAGAGCCTTCCTCACAGGGGCGAACGCTCAACTCAAGGCCAAAAGTGAGGCGGTGCCAAGGGATGCATTAGGAAAGATTAAAGTCAGTTAGGAAGAAGAGAAAAGATAAGATCCTAAATTTAGTCGCCTTTTACGATCATGCAATAGGGGCAGCAGGTACAATTCTAACGCCCTACCTGCAGGGCCCTGTGTAAATGCATAAATAATATTATATATTATTATCAATTTGAATGTAATTATTATACCAGATTGGCTGAGTTGCAACGTTGTCAGGGGTTGTGGGGAGATTATCGCCAGACAGGTCTGCCCAAGTGTTCAGAATCTCTTTCCAGAAAATATTTAGTTTGTTTGTTTGTTTGTTTGTTTGTTTGATTTATTAACGTCCTATTAACAGCTATGGTCATTTAAGGACGGCCTCCCATGTATGCGGTGTGTTGCGTGTATGTTGTGCGAGGTGCGTGTTTTGGGAGACTGCGGTATGTTAGTGTTGTGTCTTCTTGTATAGTGGAACTGTTGCCCTTTTTATAGTGCTATATCACTGGAGCATGCTGCCGAAGACACCAAGCAACACACCCCACCCGGTCACATTATACTGACAACGGGCGAACCAGCCGTCCCACTCCCTTTTTCCTGAGCGCTAAGCAGGGGCAGAAACTACCTCTTTTATAGACTTTGGTGTGTCTCGGCCAGGGGACAGAACCCAGAGCCTTCCTCACAGGGGCGAACGCTCAACTCAAGGCCAAAAGTGAGGCGGTGCCAAGGGAGGCATTAGGAAGGATAAAGTCAGTTAGGAAGAATAGAAAAGATAAGATCCTAAATTTAGTCGCCTTTTACGATCATGCAATAGGGGCAGCAGGTACAATTCTAACGCCCTACCTGCAGGGCAGGGAAAATATTTAGAGATTTTGAAATTTTTTTTTTTTTTTTTTTTTTTTTAATATTTAGAGATTTTGAAATTTTTAAAAGACCTTCTCTTTTCATTTGAAATTTTTTATCGGCACCATATGGTTCAATGTTATCCAGAAGCAGTGTTTTCCAAGGCGAAGAATTTAAGGTACATGTATCAAGTGTTTTTTTAATCCAACATATTTTTAAAGAATGCCAAAAGGAAACAATATGTGGTACTCGAAGACCTCCTTCATTATATAATCGCTATACATAACAGTGCGCTTACTTTATCAGTCTTTTCATTCCATAAAAATTCAAAGAAGCATTTTTGTAATTCACTGATAATTTCTTTGGGTGGGTCTAGTAAAACAGTAAAAGTTTGTATAAAAATGGGTAATGCTAACGATTTTATAATAGTTACCTTCCCTATATATGTGAGGTTTCTGAATGACCAATCATGCAGAAGAGTTTTGACAGCAGTTAACTTTTGTCTGAAGTTATCTTCAAAAATATTTTCGGACAGAAGGTTATGAGTAATTCCTAATAGTTTGAATTTACCTGAATGGTTCCAACTCAAATTTCTTTCTGGAAGGATTTCCTCGCCACAACCCCGTTTTGCCCCAATCCAAACTGCTTGTGTATTTTCAACATTTATTCTAAGACCAGAAATATTACCAAAATCATTCAAAATTTCAAGTACACTATTTAAGGAGTTGGGATCATCAGATAAAGTAAAAGATGTGTTATCTGCAAATTGGTTTATCAAGTACTCGGAGTTATTTATTTTGATACCATTGATGTTCGGATTCATTTTAACGACTGAACTTAGAATTTCAACACATATGATAAAAATATAAGGACTAATTGGGTCGCCTTGTCTTACTCCACGGCATACATTAAAAAAATAAGAACAATGACCATTATTCAAAACACAACATGAATTATTATTATGATAGGTTTTTATCCATTTTATAAATGATGGACCAAAACCATAAAAATTAAGTGTTTTATAGATAAAACTGATTTCTAAAGAGTCAAAGGCTTTTTTCAAAATCAATTAGTTATAATAAACCTGAAATATTGTCCTTCTCCGTATTTTCAATAATGTCATATATCAACCTTGTACATTCGCCAATATATCTATCTTTGAGGAAGCCCTTTTGTGTTTCACTAATGATACTGTCTAAAACTGTTTTGAGTCTATTTGAAATAACCGAAGAAACTATTTTGTAATCTACATTCAGTAAAGTTATCGGCCTCCAATTTTTTTTTACATATAATTTAGATTTACCTTCTTTTGGAATACATGTAATCAGACCTTTGCGTTGTGATATAGAAAGTACTCCCTCGTCATAAGCTTTATTAAGAGAATTAATTAAAATATATCAGTCCAAAAGAATTTATAAAATTCAACAGTAAACCCATCCATTCCAGGTGACTTATTGTTATTCATATTTTTCAGTGATTTCAGACATTCCTGGTAATTTATTTTCCCTTCTAATCTACTATTTTGTTCATTGGTTAATCTATTTATTAAAGGATATTCATCATCAAAAAATGTTTCATTTACAGTATTATCAATGACATCTGAACTGGAATATAGTGATTGATAATTTTTTTTTTTTTTTTTGCTCTTCTAAAATTTCTTGTATGTTTGTAAGTTCGTCACCTGTCTCTATAATTAGATTTGGGATTAACTTTTCTTGATGATGCCTTTTGTTTCTAAATTGCAAAAAAACACACTAGAACTTCTCTCGCCTTCGATTTTCTTTTTCGATTTGGCTCTCAGTATACTGCCCTTAATTTTGTTTTCTCCCTATCAATTTCAACTCAATTTCTACTTCTTCAATTTCATTTTGATTTCTATTTTCTTCTTGCTGTAATTTCCCTAGTTTTAATACTAGATCACTCTCTATTTTATTCCTCTCGCGCTTCTTGAATGTTGAGTTGGCAATAGTTTTCCCCTTAATCATCAATTTCAAAGCCCAAAAAAAGTTGATCACTTATTGATAATAATACATTGTTAATGTCTTCTTCCTCAGGATTGATAGCATATTGTTCAACAGTATCCCTTATACAATTTTTGACAAGGTTTATATATCCAATATCATTTAATAGACTATTGTTGAACTTCCATGTTCCTTTTTCTTTGGGCTGATCAATGAATTTTTTGATTAAAGGAATTGGCGAGTGATCAGATCTTTAACTTGTACCAATATCAGTTTTACATACAAAGGGAATTAAATTTGATGAAATAAAAAAATAATCAAGTCTAGCTTGTTTTCTGTGGGGACCATGTCATGTTAATATTTTTTATCTGGATTATGTTCCCTCCATATATCTACTAAATCAAACTTTTCAATCTTTGAGACAATTTCCTTTCGATTTTTTTCATCATTCCTATTTACGTAATTTTTTGGTGTCCGTTGTATAACTCTGTGGTATATTCCAGTCACCCCCTAAAATTATAGGTGTATTTTCACGAAGAAGCAATTGATCTAACAGAAAATTATAGAATTCACTATCTGTGTCGTTGGGACCATAAACTGCCACAAGTGTTAAATTGCTATTACTTGAGATGATGTTTATATCTAACGTAATAGTATTACCTGTCCTGTCTTTTGTTACTGATAAAAGTTTATAACTAAATGTATTATTAAAAGTATAGCAACACCACGGCTCATTGATGTGTACGAGTTGAACCAAGCTTCAAAACCCCATTCTGATTTCCACTTATTCTCTACTTCTGTTTTTGAATCTTTTTATACCTTTCGAAAATGTCACGTCTTTTTACTGGATCTGAAGTTAAACCCCTACAATTTACACTACATATTTTCAAACCCTCATCCGCAAAGCATCAGCAATATGATTACTATAAAAATTGTTTTCAAAATATACATTTGCGTGTGTTTTTCAAAGATCTTAAAGTTTGATGTAGACATTATGTACAACGTACAACAATTATATATGTTATCCCGAATTAGGAGATATATTAATTGAATTCACCTGTGGTATTTATCAAACCTAATTGACCTAACAATCTGATTAAAATACATATCCTTATAACCACTCCGTTAAATAATAGATATATTAATTGAATTCACCTGTGGTATTTATCAAACCTAATTGACCTTACAATCTGATTAAAATACATATCCTTATAACCACTCCGTTAAATAATAGATCTGAGAACATTCCATGAAGGATCATCTTCGGATGACCTTTTTACCACGTATACATCAGACCACATACATTTTCTACACATTGCTATGTCAATTAATAACGCCGTTTTGTCCAAGTATTCATATACATTTAGCTTTGTTGTTTTTCTTTAGACGAAAAGACTATGTACAAGAAAGTAATTAGGACAGCATTTTCAAACTATTTCGTCCCAAGTAAAGATTCTGGTGGTGCCAATTTGATTGGCCATTCCCAAAGGTCATCTTGACGTGACCCCTGATTTGATGTTGTAAGATCCTCTTATCAAACGCAGTTATAATAAGGATCTGTATTTTAATCAGATTGCGCTTTTTTGCTAAACATTAAAACGTACTTCTTATTTAGCATATGACATTGATGTTGAAATAAAATTATAGTGACAGTAATAAAGCAGTCTTTTTTTGTTTTATCAATCTGGTTTTATTGTTTTATTGTTTTACAAAATAGAATAGGCGTTGTAACGGAAATTATATATTTATAAAATTAAGGATGACAGATTAAATAATACTTTTTAGCGATTCAAACTCTTTTCATTACAAATTTTATTTATGAATAGTATGGAATTTATTTCTCCAACTGGGATGGATTTGCTTTTTTCGTAGTACTGGGGTGGTCACACTCTGCCATCTCTGTAAAAAAGGCATTAGTTTTATGTTAAGGATGAAAATACAACCAACTTGTTTTAATCAAATAAAAAAGATTGAAATCTATTTTATATTCGACTTCCATAGAAACCTTATACATGTTTGAGCAACATAATTATATGAATGTTTTCAAGCTGCTGTAAACGGTGAAATTGAATAAATTATATTTGTCCATTTAAAGCTAATGTGGTCTATTTGTAGTAAGAAATTATTTATTCTGCCTAAGGAAGAGTGAACTAACCCCTTACTATTTCTTCCGATATTGACAAAGGGAACTATTAATACCATACTTAATGATAGAAAATGACATACTATACCTGGGTTATGGTTCCTTTTGCTGCGAGCAATTTGTAGATGGCATACACAGGAATACACACCATAGATGAAATGGATAACATTAAACCAAACCCCTGTGCCCAATTGGGATACTCATACGTTCTGTTATATTTCAGAGGCTGGAACACAATTAACTTGGCCACCAATAGACCCTGTAGAACAAAACATAATCATTGGTTAGCACAGTGATGGATTCGCGTAATCCATACAAAACCTACTAAATGTAGTAAAAGGGCAATTATATTTTAGCGTAGTATTCCTGATGCTTAAAGCGCTAAAATATGTACGTGTACTCTAGCCATAATATGAAATGGTAGAGCACTGTGTTCTATGTTGACGTGATTGTGAAGAAAGATGTAGGTTATAATCCTGCTTCTGCTTCATTTTGTAGAAAATATAGATTGGTTAAAAATTAACGTTAATGGAGGTATGAACGAATTTATTCATTTTTATGTATTTTGTAAATTATATAAATGAAATACTCCTCTCTTTTTCTTTGGCTTAGGTTAAGCATGTTAAACAGGCGTCATACTTATGATTAATATAAGATTAGTGTGTTACTTACCATACATAGTAATGGTGATAGGTATTTCCAACAGATATATAGGTAGGGGTTTATCCTTGATCCAATCATCAACTCAATGGCGTCGTAGAACCGGTCAGCACCTAAAGCGAAGGCAAGAACATACATAAACATCTTTAAATATATGTTTTGTCTACCCTATTATTTCGTTTTCAGACATTCAATAGCTATCCAACAGGAAATTAATTATTTCTTCTTTATAGTGCAAATTCCATTAAAAATGTTGCAACTTTTTTCAGTTGTAAGTAATTGTAAAAATATATGATACTATCGTCAAAACTACCTGTAACAACCACCGAAGGGACAAAGAGACGGTCTTAATACACAGGACAAAATGTGTAAAAATCGACGATTTAATACCCTAAGAACGATGTCGCGATACAGAAGTGATCGTCAAGGCAGGTTTAACTGTACATACAGAATGAATAACTTGTATGATATATGGTTTATACCAAACACCCAGCCGATGGCCACCAGTTCGAAGAAAACACACCACAACAGAACCATTCCACTGGCTGCGTAGTAGTCAAACAGTTGAAAAACGTACATTCCACTCTGAAAGTATTGGACGTTTGTTTTTATTCGTTAATATAGGTATCAATTGACCCCTGTAGAACAGACATTTCTACTAGAGGTATTGTGTTTGGCAAACATTTATCTAATGCTTCATGCATGGCTGACAATACATACTTCAGCTTTAATTTCTCAAAAGGTGTGTTTAATACATTTCTCTGACGGGGAAGGTGGAATAAGGTTTTGATGGAAAGACATACTACGACCGATCAATCTCTTAATAACGATGAAGCATATAACGATGTAGCATACATCTTGTCTTTGGTCTACAATTACGATACTGGCCATTGACATTGCTGCATCACGAAGATGCTTTGTCGTAATTGCGAAATAACTGTGTCGTGCATTATAACCATCGCAATTTAAGTCATAACAAAGAGGCGAATGTATAGTAATCACGATATATCTGTGGTGATAACGACATACTAAGACGTAATTATGAGATAATTAAGTTATAAATATGAGACAGCAAAGTAATACATAAGAGATACACAAGTCGTAACTCGCAATTACGAGATTTGATTGACCTTATGTGGCATCGCGTAGCTTCCGTATGAAAAAGTGATTTTTTATTAAAAGCGTGGTAGCGAGAAGTGTTCTAATATTTTATTTAATATATGAGCAATACTCATGATGGCTGATGTCAGAAAGAGAGATAACATTAAACTAATATAACGTTAACCGTAAAACAACTCTAAATAAACATACCCTTGCCACCATAGAGAGGCCAATCAGAAAGGCAATCGCACAATAAGCTGCCACGAAAATCATTCGCTGATTCGTATGACGCAGACGTTTTGGGAAATAGTCCAGCACTGGTGCGATGGCTCCTTCTACCGAAACAAACTATTTAAAAATACTGAACATGAAAAAGACGAAAAACATTCAACAATCACCATAAATATATTGAAATAATAAGATAAAAGAGACTGTCAGATATTGTAAACATGTTCCTAGTAATTAGCATCCCAAGGTGCTTGAATTATGAAAATGAATCAGCGCTTAATTGGAAAATTATTGCACATAGGAAGCCATGAATCACATTTGTTACGAAATAAAACAAATGACAAAAAATGTTAAATAATGGCTGAAACGAGACGTAAACCTCACCAAAAAGATCATTAATACAAGTACTAACAAATACGGATATGTACCTGACTGTCGAGACCAATCAAAATTATCATGAAAAAGAACATGGACGCCCAAAGAGGTGACAATGGCATCTGCGTGACGGCATTTGGGTAAGTAATAAATGCTAATCCAGGCCCTAAAATCAAACAAAGCAATGCGTTATACAATCATGACGTTCTGATAATTTACCTTACAGTTACAATGTATAACAGAATACAAATGTTTTATTAGCAATAAGATCCCCAAAAGCTATGGTTGCATCATATCAAGTACATAATAAGCATATTTATAGAAGATGGCATGCATGCATGTAATGATACAGACGGTTTGTGCATTTATGTCATTTGAAATAATTCCTGTGTGGACGTGTAAATGTTTTCAAATTTAATACTGAACTCCATGCGTGAACTAGAAAACAATTTTTTTGTCTCAAAATCATAAAATTTTCACACAAACTAAGTACACGTATTTCAATGAATATTTTGAATAATATCAAGTTACAGAATGTAGCAACATGTAAATTCTGATTGCGACACTCGCAAAAAGTGTAAGTTATTTAAACTTTGGATATTTTGCAAAGTATTTATTCATTAATATATTTATTTCAGCATTGAAAATGGTGCAACAGCTAATTAAATGGTATTTATGTCCAACATTATCAACATTATATAAATGACACTAAAATATATTACTATATTCTGGATGCTACTTGTTTAATATATATGTAGATAGTAGATTGTCTATGCCTAATCTTAATTGACAAAATATTTGTATTCAAATATTTTTTTCACCTTCACATTTATGTTTAATACATTGTACAACTAGTACAGCTGAAAATAATGGACTGCATCCTTACACGGCAATATCACAAAGGCCTCTCTTACGACAATGTCACAGCGACCATATCTTGAGGCGTTATTCAATCAAATAAATTGAACAACTGATTGTTCAGCCAATGTATTTGAAAAAAATACAAATGCTTGAATAGCAAAACGCCAATGAACAACGTCAATATCAATACACAATGGTAATAAATTTACCAAGTACCCCAAGCGCGCGTCTTTTTACAATAGTCACTAAGACTAGTGTACGCTTTTGATAATTGAGTCTTCAGCATGCTTCAGTATACATAACTTTTAAATACCCCTGCATCACCATAACGTCGATGTATCAATGCCACTGTGGACAACGTCAAAAAATGGATAAATTCCAAGTAAGTTGAAATGATGAGATAAATCTTAGCGAAATAATCCAGAAGGGTAACAGGAGAAGGTACATCAGCTTGGTACATAAACAAAACAAATTACTATAGTATTGCTTAGTTGTTTTATACAAACAGGATAGGACCAAATGTAGTGGTCAGACCGTGTTCCTAACCCTGGACCTCAAGAAAACTAGCCGGATGTTCTGATTGAGCTACGTGGTCAACCATGATCGACACAGTCTAGTCCCATTACATGCGTATTCACAGTGTCAATTGTCTTGTGATAATAAAAATAGTAACATATTTACAGAACACTTGATCGCTCAATCATATTATTTTTTCTTAAAGACTTTGAAGTATTTTACTCTTATTGCCAATATTAGGTAACCAAACCTCCAATATTCCAATCTACGAAAGAGAGGTTGAAGACTAGTGGTACACAACTAACCAGAACATCGTTCGAACATCCGTTAAGTTCTTTCCCACGAACGTATCTAATAACAGACACCTTTGTTTTCTTCTTTAATTTATATACCTGCGTTTGCTACGTGCTCTATCGGAATGTTGTGTTGTTTGGCCATGAATCCTAACACGGAGAATACAACGAATCCTCCAGCAAGACTAGTACCACTATTGATGCACGAAACCAGAATACCCTGTCTGTAATGGAGATGTTTCAAATTAATGTTTACCATAGTAACATAATTGTGTTAAAATAAGGAGATTTTAGTAAACAGATTATATCACCGATGTCTTTAGCGGTCATTTGATAGATTCACCACATATATGTTATTTTCTTGTAACCTAGTGATGAAACAGCCCCATAGTATTTATTTCGTGAGCCAAGAACAACAAACCAACTGAACATTAGAATCCTGTTCCATGGTTGACAGGATGTAACAAAGAGACAAAATACAACATTTAAATGTATCATCAGAATACATAAAGATATATTACCTAGGTTGTTACCACTATATTTGATGGATTGGGGAGATACACCAATTTAATGCTTTGTTGCTGTGTGATTTTTGCGACAGTTATATACAAATACACTGATGTTTGTCGTTATAATTGAATCTAAACCCGGTATTGTCCCTGCTGGTAGGATTCCTATTGCAGGATCGTAAAAGGCCGAGATACAACATGATCTATACAAGTGGTACTTTCTCCTTATGATTAGTGCTTAGCATGGACGTAGTCAGTGGGACAAATGGTTTACCCGTTGTCAGTATAATATGACCGGATGGGGTGTGCTGGTTCCATGTCTTTAGTGACATGTTTCACCGAAGAGTTCCACTATTACAAAGAGACTTAATAAATATATACCACAGCCTTCGAAACACGCACCTGACACACACAACAGCCGTCCCTTAATGATACTTGGCTGTTAATAGGACGTTCGGGTTTTTGCAAGATATTTTAGGAAAAGTATCCATAGCAAATAATAGGAATTTTTTATCAATGTTTCTTTCAAGAATTGGAAAAATATTATCAGATCAGTAAATTATTCTTTACAATTTTGTTGAAATAATAAGAAGGTTTACCTGGTTCTGTCAATGATATTCTGTTATTTTACAACTTCTAAGAGATACAAATATTATTGATGTCGTAGGTATGAAACATGATATAGGGATTTAAGTTCATTTTACATGTGATGCAGGGCAAATACTGACTGAGTTTCGAAAAAAACAGGTGCTATTTGTCATTGAGAATGTGACTTTTTACCGGGCCTTATATAAAGGCTTAGCAAAAATCATGGACGTTGATATAATCAACCAAATAACGACAGATATGACACTTGTAAATTAACAAATGAAAGAAGTACCTAGCCTCAGTGTACAGATAATTATAGGCTTGTATCAATCGACTTATCTTCTATGTAAAACATACATACCTGCTAAGATATACATTTCCTAGTTGCATTGTTAGCAATATTTACTTCTTTGACAAACAATCAAAACGTACCTGTAAAAGTTGTTTGTGAATTTATTGTAACTTCCAAGCGTGATGTGGGCATTCAGGGCAACAGCGTACGAGAAAAATACTTGTGTTCCGCCATCCATCCAAACCTGTTCAATGTAAAACATCGCTATTGTGTCAACAACTTGAGTTAAAGTGACGCTACTATTAACACTTTGGTTTAATAATTATTGTACAAATGCTCTAAATAGTGTTTGAATCAGAATGTATTTCCTAATATTTTACAAAGAAGTGTTTTCAATGTAATTTTCTCGTTTTTTCAGCAATGGATATTTTATAAAATAAAAAGCAATGAAGCATGCCTAGTCCAGCACTCTGTTTCAGCATATCAAAATACCCAAAAGGGAACATTTTTGAAACATAATTTGAAGTATTTAAGCATTATACAAATTTCATGGCGTTTAATTACATATAGGTTGATAAAACCCCATTTTATGATTAGTGATAGTATTTCTTGTTTTAAAACATAGGGTTGTTGCACGACATTATTTCCCGAATTAAGGGTTATAAGAGCCAGCAAAAAAACCAATGATGTAATTAACAGAATATTGATCGAGGAATGTTGGCTTTTTATCCGTACTCAATTCACAATATCAAATGTTATATTTTGTGATATAAAAATATTTCTTTAGATCTTTATTACTTAATTAATAAAGAACTGGTCAATTACCTTCAATTAAACCGATCTTCCAGGGACTCTGATGTCACAAAGATCCCTTACAAATATGTCGGCACAATCTTCGAAAGATGAGATAAATATTCCACATGAGTGAGTTATTTTTTAAAAGTTACAAAAGACACACGAGCTTTAGCGAGTGCCTTTTGTAGCTATTAAAAATAACTTACGAGTGAGGAATAAATTCAATATTCAACAACCACGAGTAATGTGACCTGTTTCTACCACAATCATATTCGTTTTTAGCCGATAGAAATACAGCAGAGATACGGTAACGTGTATTTACCGATATATGCAAATAAGGTGTAGTAATATTTGTTCAGAAAAAAAGACACCAATTAGAATTCAAAAGTCATCGTTTGATAGAGAATCCATCGATATCAAATTCTTCTAATTTGAACATCTTCACGGTTTAATACTACTCAATTAACGTCTTATTCAATTCAAATCTTCATATTTGCTTTCAGAAAATAAAACCCAATGTCGGACTACATGTATACATGTAAAAAGCATTCGCACGACACGGCATCGTCAATTTCTCGCAAGATAATCATCAAGCCATATTACCATCAAGATCAAGTTCGTTTCATACACGTTAAATCTACGAAACTCATCAGTAAAAGTTTTGTCTGTCAAAATGTATTATTACTAAAGTACTAAAAAATTAATTTAACATGTATGAAAACGACATGTACACAACGACCATGAGGCATAAATTTTCCAACAGCAGTTTTGGACGTCAAGCGGCGACCAAAACATAGGATGACGTCATTTGCTTATTTATGACGTTGACAATGATGACGTGACACTGAGAAATAAGTAGGTCGGTCAAAGTTTACCGAGTCAGCCAATCAGAATGAGTACAGAGTTTATACCACGTGTGGTATAAACAAATTGTTAATCAACAGCTGCAGTGTTTATTCTATGTCCTGAGAGTCGCCTATTGTGGTAGAAATGGAGTGTAAATCGTATTATATCCACCACATCGTTTTAGTATCTCGAAATCGACGTACTGGAAATCCATATCATTGTTTTCCAACATAATTAACATACCTGTATATCAGCCAATCGTGACCAGTCCGGTTTTAGATAGTAGATGATACCGTCAGCAGCTCCATCTAGTGTCAGTCCTCGCACCAGCATTATAGCGAGGATGACGTACGGAAATAACGCAGTGAAGTATACAACCTGAAACACCCAAAACGTACAAATATAGGTCTTCAAACCTTCGACCACCATCACTTACTTTGTTGCTTCGACACGAAATTCAAATAAATCTTACTGGCAATTACAACAAATTTCTCTCTATAGTTGATAATTTCAATTTCATCAAATATTAACATATCTAGATATGCTATTATTAATTACATGGAATATATCGTCTAAACAGCATTGGTATCGGATTGGCTGTGCCATTATATTTTCGTCACCATGTTACATTCATCAAAACATAACGTAATATTCATTAATTTTATTAACTTATAATTATACATTCTTTAAAATGTAATATATTGTATCCATGATTAGCTTCTTATATATTTAATATCTAATATATTTAAGTTATTACAGCATATACATATATCTATATGTGTGTGCTCATTTTAACATTATTAGTAATTCATGAATGGCAATCGTGTTTGATTTAGAGGTATTTTCTGCAAATAATGTAAAGCAACATAGTTCTGCTGTGACATGATTTTCCATCGCCATACTTAACGACATTTTTTGGGATTTAAATTTGCAATTTTAACTTACAGGTTCCCTCTAACTTGTCGAAGTTTTTGTTATCGCCGTAAATAGTCGAGAATTCACATTACAATACACCCTCGACCAACAGTGCGCACCTGGCGAATACCCAATATAGGCCTCAAATATGTTGTAGAGGAATTATGAATAAATCTAAATTAATATACAATACATTTACATACACATACTGTTCTATGGCATTTTAAATGCATGTCGATATCATTATCTCACAAAACACCACACATTTATTATAATGTTCAGATTAGGAAACAGCATAGTAAGGAATAAATTGTAATGACTTTGTTTTGATGAACAGGAAGACCAATATACCAAGCAATGGTACTGCTACACCACAGCCATAATCACAAATGATGTCAGCGATAGACTTATCCCGGCCCGGAAATCTAACCTTACCTTTCCAGTCCATTGGACACCCCTCCACACACACAGGTACACAATTACCCACACCACAAGTAGGGTCAGGGCTAACTGCCAGACGATACCACCACCATCCGTGATGTCGGAGGTCAGCTGTAGAACTTCCCGTCTGTAATACAAATATTTTCAAATTAAACATGGCGTAAATTCACTACATTGAATTCGATCTGGATATAAATGACACTACAAAATATTTAACCATTGTGACCTCTTTTAATGGATGTTGACATAGAAACGTCATATGATCCTTGTCAAAATGGCTATTCCATCTTATTAAAATAATTGTTTTCCTGGTATAACTTCAAATATTTATATTAGAGACCCCAAAAATGAGTATAATAACAGCTTGTTGCGATTATTAGCGATCCGATGAATCATATCGAATTTCTCCTGATAATGTTGACTCAAAAATAAGTTTTCCAACCGGTTTGAGAGTATATCCTGTTCCCGTTTTTTTTAAATAGCTTCCAGCTACATATTTTATAGTTTTGTTAACTGTCATTCTTACATCATACATTATTTGTATCTGTTCTTGTTAGACGTTGAGGTTGTACATAACAGTTTTGATACAATTAGAAAATGCATGTTTACTCAATATATTTCAAAAGAGAAGATTTTTGTGTTAATATAATGCTTTTTCTTTCAGTAGAGATTACTTCATTAATAAATGAAATAATGTAATTTATTTGTTTAAAATGCATAATCGTATAGGTTTAAACATATATTTGTCACATTGTTATGTAAGAGATCGAATTTTTTTACATCATTCTTATAAAGAAAACAATGAACAGAAAACGAAGAGTCTTACTCCCAAAATTCTACGGCAGGGTCAACTGCCGTTTGTGTAAGGAGACTGGTGTTCATCGTTACATTCGTAAATGATACATTGGTTTGACTATGGAAAGGCGAGCATCTGAAAAAATACAAATGAAATAACCATTCTCATTCCCTTCGCCTCTTGCGCGTCATATCGTTGAGTTAGTACACATTTATATATATATTAACGTTCAACAACACATTTAAAGAAATGCATATTCAAGTGACGTGATTTATCAGTCTAATTAACTGGGAAAGTGGGAATGACACTTTATTTTATATAAGACAATACATGTAAAATGAAATAATCATTGTAAAAATAAGCCGGTCCTGTGGAGGACAGTATATCCTAATTTGTTTTTTGTAATAAGTGAAACTTCAGATTTGACAAAAGACACGAAAAATGTTTAACACATATACCATTAAGATAAATCAATACGATAGTAATGGTATGTTGAAACAACACTGTAAAAAAATCAACTATAAGGTCGTTATGTTTTTAAATAACGACCTTGTGTATACAAGGTGAACTGGTCGTTTCGATGTCAATGCAACATGTATATATATACCTCGGTGTGTTCCATTCATTATCACAGGTAGACCAGGGTAGTACTGGTGCTAAACTCAGCACAAAGTAATAGGCTGCCCAGGTTAGTACCATTATATAGTTAATGTTTCCTAATGAGCACGTGATGAAGTTCGAAAGCCCAATACCTGGAAAGATTATAAAGGACTTGTAAACCAGAACCAGCATCGCTAAACGTAAAACGATACATTGAATATTTTGTGTCCCTACCAAAGAGACATATTGGTTCCATCTCAAAAAATATTGAATATCCTTTCCAATGAAATAAAACATTCCTACAGACTATTATGCAAGACAAAGATGTGATATGGATTTATATAATGGCGTGTAAACGATTCATGGAGTATTGTTATAGTTTTATCTGTACTTATCCTTATCTAGAAAAAAACCCAATAATTTTAATAGGGAACGTTACCTTGGAATACTGGACATATTTCCCATGCCTTAAATCCGGATAGGCTCATGTACTGTCCTAGTCCCAGCTCAAGTAGATATATTGGTACACCACCGAGAATTATGAAGGTCAGGAAGGGAATGAGAAATGCGCCTTAATAGACGAGAAATAAGGTAAAATAAGGTTTTTAGACACCCTTAGAAATAAAGGGATACATGTATCTGCATGTCTTATAAGCAATTCTTTGGTTAGATTGAACAGAACTAGGTAAATCAAAATTCCATATTCATTAATCCACTTTGAACCGCCACTTAAAGACAAGGATAAAAGACTCTGTGTGTGATTTCTTTATAGGTTAACCATGGCACATACGATTTTACTGTCAATAGCACCAGAAAAGTAATATATAGGCGTATAAATAATGAGTATTGTAAAAATGACGAGGAAATATAAACACAACAACCTAAATTACAAATGAGGTCACCAAAACAGTTATCTCAGGATAATTTATTTTCCCGGTTGATTGGACGCCCCTTCACAAACAAAGGTTAAACTATAACCGACACAACCAGCAGTGGGTATTATTTCATTCTCCGTACGGTTGTACGATCCTTTGGCCTATTGCACCAAAGCAGTGATTTATAGGCGGGTAAAAATGTCAATATGTTCACTAGGGATAAAACTCTTTAATTCAACAGTTTTAATAACGGCCACCTATTAACTTTATATATGTTATATAGCACTTCCCATACCACTCCATGTAATGTAATTACTCAATTGTCAACGAAATGGACATACAGTAACTCACCACCTCCGTTTTTGTAGCACAGATATGGAAATCTCCAGACATTGCCGAGTCCTATTGAGAATCCAACACAAGCTACGATAAAATCTAGTTGATTACTCCATTGGTCGCGTTTTGTGTTGCCAGGAGTCTCTCCGTCCTCAACAAACCCTTCACACACGTCAGGTTCTTCACCTAAAACAGTAAGCCATAGGATGGGTTTACTTAAATACTCATTTTCACCATTTTTCTTAGCTTTAGAAGGAATGAATTTGTATTTATATGACAATAAGTATTCCAAAAAATATTATCTAATGATAAATATCGGTTTGTATTTTCGAAGCATCTGGGTGGTCTGTGCTAACGTTTTAACAATACATAGTAACAGTTACCCTCTGATATTTAGTGAAGTTCCAATATAATGTTGATTTCTAAATTTGATTATTTTTATGATATAATTCCCATTATATTCACAGACACTATGACGTTGTTTTGGCGACACTGACGCCATGAAACACGCCCTTCATATTGTATATTGCCATTTGCGACGAGATAGACACTTCAAAGGAATTTGCAAAATCTAAATGTAATGGAAGCATAGTAGAAGGAAATGAAATAAATGAAACCGAGACATTTAATAGGCCTAAACATCACATGGAAAGTGGTCGGAGCTTCTACGTCGTCTCACCATAAGGAATATTTTGATTGGCTGATGGGATGATCTCATTTTTTTCATGACGGTTTTTTGGTAAATTTGACAATTATAGCATGCATGCAACACATTATATGATTTTAGAATTAATGCAATTTTTCATGAATTTTTGAATCATGAATGTTGTCGTTTTACCCCTAAACTTCTTCGCGTGTTAAAACTAAAATGCATGACCTTTTTTTCATAATGTCTCCGCTTGAGACAACTGGCGTAAAAAGAGAATCGGCTACAGGTGGAGTTAAGCTACTGAGGTCGATGGAATTTTATAGCGTATTCTCATTATGATAGTACATATTTTTGTATTTCATGTTTAAGTCTAGTATTGTAATAGTGAATGTAGTAGGTATCTGAATAGAAATAGCACAGCCCAGCGCCTGTGGTGAAAACCAGTTTGGATAAAGCACGTCGAATCTATTCAATCACTACAAAAGTATTCATTGGTATACATATGAAATGAAGCCAATAAAACTACAAGATTCGTATTCATACCTGAGACTCTATCAGGTGACTATCTATTTAAAATGCAAACTCAATATGTTATCATAGCAATCGTTTATAGATTGGCAGTCACGACAAAGACCATTCGATATAAGAATAATACATTCTAACCTTATGATATCAGTACTTATAATATAAAACCTTCCGTTTTCATTTCCATATCAGGAGAATTATCAATTATCAAATAATATAAGCATATTTCTATTATTAAGATTTCTAAGATAAGAGAATTAAATTTTGATTTGAGGTGAATATGCATGTTGTCAGAATTTTCTATTTTATTCAGAATTTGCTTTAGCATTAGGGCGATCGAAAACAAACAATATATTTTTAGTCAATAGATTGAAGCATAGATTCCCTCTGAATAAACAATGAAATTGTATTGTTAATATGCAAAATACAAGAAGGTAAAATCGGGTCATCGGTGTGTATTTCAGTACTTTTTCTGCTATATGCGTCTCCAGATTACATGTATCTGACAACATAATAAACTTAAATACCACATTTAGGTACCTGTGTATGTCCTTACCGTCTTTGACATCCATATCCAAGATATGGGACATCCTGTATAAGATTCCTGTTATACGGATTCAGCGCTCAGAAGTACTCCACGAGTGTACCAGTATCTAGTGTATATTCCAAATATCCACAGGATCAAGTTTCGGCGTCAGCCAGGTATGGTATTCTCGTATCTTGATATTTCATCAGTAGAGCATGTCTTGACAAACCGAGCGTAACTTTATTGTGATACATATAAATACGAGGCATACAATACAGCAGCTTCCACTTTTATGATTACTATTAAATACACCTGTCCCGGTATGGTTATTACAATGCGGGCACTGTTACACTAGAAACAGCAGATAATTAGATACACCGTCACCATCATTAATACAATAAACACAATGGCCAGGAAATAAACAACATGAACATCAAACAATGCGTCCAGCAACAAAAACAACACCAGGGCCGTTTTCGTTGATCCGGAACTAGGCCAAGTAAAGCATTATTTATTTTCATTAAAGGTTCAATCAACAATTGTAGCAAAGGTTTCTCAGCTGCAGTTGATTGGGTCTTAATACCTGTTGTCACATGAAAAACCCCGAATATTTCCAAAGTAAAACCTCGTTTTCGATTCAAATCCAAGATGGCTGGCATTAATGCTGATATAGACTAAGCATTGAAACTAAGTGAGATTAAACACGTTAGAGGTCCACTTTAACTAACTTGAGTATGACTAATCGGTTGGTTAAAATTTAGATGTACAAGTAGGCTCATATCTACTTATAAGCACAGACTGGTATTCAGGGTTCATGGTTTTACTCGGTGTCTTTTTTTTATGGCATTTCTCGTGATATCCTCCATTATTGAAACTCCATCAAGCGAACAACAAGTATGCATGTTATGAATTATTTAAATGGATATTTTGGTGAGAATGTGATTTTAAATAATCGCAAAAGAAATTTGTTCACATAACACAAAAACATATGGAATAGTTTCACGACATTTTTGACTATATGAGTCGATACCGTTGTAAATCCAAATCATATAGCTATATATGTACCCATACCCGAGTCGGTGTCACTTTAGTTAAGCAATGCAATATATAACCATCGATGAGTTGATAAAATTGGATTTGTTTTCAGACAAGATCATGCACAGCATCTAATAAGGTAAACATACTACTGTAAGAGCTATTTGAGTAAGTCTAGACAAAAGTTACTTTACTGAACTTGCGTGGGCCAGGGTTCGGCACCTCTGATGTGCACTGATGGACAGCGGCCCAGTTTGATTATTTTAATTCTATGACCACATTTGGCTTAAAGCTGTTTATGTAATTGGCTCATTTTAGGAAGCAGTGATTTCTGCTTTCAAGCTAAATTTTGAAATACGTGTGCCAAGTAGAAACATATAGTTTGTGTTTACATCATATGCAAACATCTGCATTGTAATCTGTTGGGTTTGAATAAGTTGCAATGATGAATAAATACTAGTTATTGTAAGGATCTTATCTAAATATGTGATTCAAATATCATAAATACACTATACCTAATCACGAGGTTAAGCATCCTTATGGGTATGTAGACTACATGTAGACTTCGCTTAGACGTACATTTTGACGTCATCCGATCTCATGAAGATGACGTTTATGGCGTGTACGTGTATGGGGTGTATTTCTTTGATATCTCACCTCTATATTTGATAACAGTTGCCCGTCACTTTAAATAATCGGGTGACGAGAGTTTATTTCGTTGATCCCTTTAATCCGAACTACGTACGCCACACTACGCCAATGACGTGTTGAATTTGGAAAAAAAATCGCACACATTTCCGTTATTTGTGGAGCTATCGCGATATTGTTTTGCTATAACCTCCAACTTTAATCTAAGTAAACTAGTATGTGGTGATATATTCTTTCTGTTTTAGCGACTTGAAAATCACGACAGTTTAATTTCGAATATTTTTAAATTGTTGACGTTTTGTGTCAGACGGCGTAATGGCTGGAGCGGTGACCCGATAATGTTTTTTCTAAGTATTACAAACGTTAGCGGAAATTTTAGTACCTGTATTTAACAGATATGATAGTTAATAAGGCCAACTTTATATGTGACATAGTATTGATATAATTTTGTTTTCATACATGCAAGCATGCAAACACTAACAAACACTTTCTTAACAAAAGGTAAATACCTACTTCCCTTCATTTACTCCATACATATACCGCATATTTGCGCAAGCACATAGACACACTAATCTTAGATTGAAGCAGACGAAAACTATAATTAATACCAAATCATATGTTGGGATAGGTAAAAAAAATAAAACACTACATTACATGTATATTGACACACACACACAAGGATGGAGAGACAATTAGAAAAACCAGAGAAATTGGCAGACAGACATCTTAGAACTGTTCTGCCCTATAGAGCAGGAGATAAATACTGAAACTTGTTGACAGACAGGACTGACATACTGTCAGAATAACAACACAAAAAAGCAAAGGTGGATTGGCAGAAGGACTTGTTCATATATGCATATACATAATAATTCCCGAATAGTGAAACTATGAAATTTACGAAAAGAGAAATCTCGCATACTATAGGATAATGTATTAACAAACATAAATATCTATATTTCATGAAGTAATCGAGTGACTGATACTGTTCTTATAAAATTAATTTCTTAATGAATAAGGCTACACTACTATCTGTAGTATTCTCACAACAGGCTATTCAAGATGTCTCCAATTACCTTTTAACATAAATGCGCTCGTAAATGCTATAAAAGACCATCGCAACATTAGGAAATGTATCATTTTTAGTAAAAGCGACACTTTTCAAAGGAAATTTGACACTAAATGGAAAAGAGTGGTTGCCTTTGTTAGAAATATGACACTTAATTCTTGTTATGTATATGCAATTCTTCAAATACCCCACATATCCATACATTATGGACGTTGTTAAATGTCCATACCATGACATAAGACACATTTTCTTGTGAGATCTCTCAATTTATAATTCATAACATACTGAAGTAAGCTACCCATCAACACTATAAATCACGACGAGTACACCGAGACTGACAATGATACTACTGTAGCGAGGCGCTCGACAGTGACGATGGCAATGATTTTACTCTCATAAGCGTTTGTGTAGAGAATAAAACATGATATATACAAGTGCACAGCATCAGCAATGACATATTACAGCATATATAACCCATCTATAATAACACATGGAATAAAATTGTTAAATTAATGATCTGGATTATGTCTGTCTTGTGTAATGATTATATTTCTAAGCTTCATTGTTGACTACATAAATAAAAATACTATCTAAAAAGTATTTTACCTTTCAAAATTGTATCGATATACAAATTTCTTTCTATCACATAATAATTGACCATTTGTTGCAGTTGAATAAAGAATGGAACTCATCTCCATTTTCGTTACACAGTTAGTTACAAAGACTTCAAATTCGGTGTTATCTTGGTATATTAGTCCACCTACCAAATTCAATCGGTAGTTTCACATTACAAATTCTAAAACAAATTTACATTAGGCTTTCGCTAGACTGGAGGAAGAACAAATAAATAGTTTTTCAAATTCAAATCATGCTTATGAATTATATTAGCGGTACCTAATGATTTGATTACAATAATTTTCCAACTAAATATATAATTTCATTTGAGTGCATGGAAGATTTTTTTAACAATGTGAACTAGTGAATTCTTAAAGATATGAACAAGATTGCACTTTTCAAAAATAGTTTAATATATACTAACCACTGACAGTTATAATTAATTGGTTTTGTAAGATTCCATTATCCTTGCCCAATAGCCAACCATACAATCTGATTAAAATACAGATCCTTATTATCACTACGTTGGATAACGGAGTGGTTATAAGGATCTGTGTTTTAATCAGATTGCCAACCATACGAACTTAAATACTGATAGATAAATGGAATCTACTAAGTACCCTGTAAGGTTGGGGTTAATGTTTTCAACTTAAGCATATGTTTGATATTTAAAAAATAAGGTACGGATATTTTAAGAGTTTGTAATCACAACACCTCTAAACAGACCAACAAATTGCAATTGATGGATTGTCATATGGTTTTCTACCTAAAATGGCATCAAAACAGCTTCACATCTGTTTCCAAAATGTCGATTACCCTAAAGTACTAAACAGTCAGATTTGACATTTCAATCACATTTCTTAGTCAATCAGTTCTAATATTATGTCATATCAATATTGAACATATAATGATGACGGCCGTTTTGGACTTGAACCGAAACCGAGGTTGGTCTTATGGTGATTCAACGGCTTGGTGTATCGTTACTAAACCTAACTCATTAGAGAATTTCTGAACCTAACGCATTAGATAGTAACTGAACCTACTGAACCTAACGCAGTACAGCGTTACTGAACCTAACGCATTAGAGAATTGCTGAACCTAACACAGTAGAATTACTGATCCTCGGATTTCGGAACATAACGCAGTAACTGTTACTGAATCTGATGCAATAGAGAGTTACTGAACCTAACGCACTAGAGTATTACTGAAACTACTGAATCTAACGCAGTAGAGAGTTACTGAACCTAACGCATTATTTTGAACTTTACGCACTAGAATGTTTCTGAACCTCACACAGTAGAGAATAACTGAACCTATCGCAGTAGAGAGTAACTGAATCTAGCGCATTATTTTGTACCTCTAGCACTAGAGTGTTACTGAACCTAACGCACTGGAGTGTTACTGAAACTACTGAACCTTACGCAGTAGAGAGTTACTGAACCTAACGCAGTAGAGAGTAACTGAATCTAGCGCATTATTTTGTACCTCTAGCACTAGAGTGTTACTGAACCTAACGCACTGGAGTATTACTGAAACTACTGAACCTAACGCGGTAGAGAGTTACTGAACCTAACGCATTATTTTGAACTTTACGCACTAGAATGTTTCTGAACCTCACACAGTAGAGTGTTACTGAACCTAACGCAGAAGAGAGTAACTGAACCTAACGCACTAGAGTGTTACTTAAAGCCGCATAATCCGTATCTTTCAGGGTCCGTAAATCAACAAAAGAAAATTAACGTACATATCTTATATAAAGTTATCAACTTTCCCCTAATTACACACCCAAAAAGTCCCGAGTTCAAAAGAAATTAATGATTAAAAATTCGATTTCCATAGTGTTTGAATATGCATTTTCAATCGTAGACGATCACGTGATTTTCCAGACCAAACGAAATGGCGTGCCCAGTCAAAAGTGTGTCGTTCATGTTAGCATGAACTTCTACGGAAGAACTTGCTACTTATCATGAACAAGTGAATGTTTTGTTATGTGATGATGTTAAAGAGTCCCCCAGAACAATATATATACGTTATCGTCGTATAAACAATACTTAAAGCTTCCATTCGATCATTTTGAGTGTTTACAATACGGCGATCGGTTGACTATGCTTTGCCTAATTTCCGGGGGCCACCGGAGGGATTTTTGTAGGAACGGTATTTAAACTTCGTATAAAATACGTGTTGCGATACCATATATCGTACTAGACAAGATAATAAATTGTACAAAAATGTACCAGATATATAAATAATGGTATTGATAAATGATGAAATAGACAAGACACATCGTACTATATAGAGACGAAAATGGTTATTTATCTACATGTAAATCTCTGGTGATATTTTTTAAAATAAATATCTCAGACGATATTTGACTTGCCTTGGATAACCATATAACTTGTTTTATAAAGGTCCAAATGAAATATAATGATAAATCAAGTAAAATAAGCACGGAGAGCAAACTTGACATAATATGCATTTTTGTTCAATGTCATATGTGTCTATTAGTTAAAAAAATCACCATGTACCGCCATAAACGAGTATAAAACTTAAAGGCCCACTACCTTTCCGAAACGGCTTTTTATTTTTAAAATGGGAATGTAAAACGAGATCGATAATTTTGCAGAGTCGCAAAAGTTATTGACTTACCGTTAATACTACATTTATCATCACCTTCTGAACAATTTAATCAAAATTAATAAAATGTTAATTTTTATAACGCGGGTCGTCTTATGTTTCCCGCCGTCGTCCTAAATACCGCGCGGTAGTTGACTATCTCTGCGCCAGACGGCAAAACAGTGAAATGACTCTCCACTGTTTTCATATATTACGCGGTAAATCTTGCATATGTTTGGTGTTGCAACCTCTTCTTAGGCCATCGGTATATATTTTATATTGTTATTAATGTTTTTAAGAAATCATTATATTTTGCTCCGGAAAGGTAGTGGGCCTTTAATACATGTTATTGTATGTATATGTCTGATATTTATGTTGGAAAAGCTCCATGTTCGTTAAAATCATGATGATAAATTTCTGGCGAAACTTTAAACATTTGGTTATATGATTTCAAGGATTAAAGAAAATTAAAAAATAAAAATAAAAGAAAGAATGGGGTTGAGGTTGCAATAAGGCGGTTTAATGTGTGTTAAAAATTCTGAATGTCTAACATGCAATTATGTATATATTTTCCGTGTAGATAATGAAGACAGCTCCCTTGGTTTAATTTGTGATGTACATGTACATGATAGCTTGCCAATGAACCATATAGCTACCATATAATATGATGTCCAGCCGTGAATTTGCCTCTGAATCAAATGAATCAGAAACATGTATAATGAAAGACCTAGGTGTTTCTTATATAGTCATATTCATGCACAAATAGCACATTCATATACATTGTATAGTGTACATGTACACATATTGTGCATTGAATTTTAAGTCAATCAAAATGACTGGAGTTAAAATAGCATCCAGTAGAAAATAAGCTGACCATAGCATGTGATTCTCATGTCATCAGAGTAATTGCAGTAAAATTCATTTTTTGTATGTATATAGTCTAACCTGGTGGAAAATCTAACTTTATTAGTTGTATTTTGTTAGTTTATTTTTATATATTCAAGCAATCCTAATTCCTTTAGTGTGATCTTGCTCCAAACACTAAGTGAAGTTGCTAAGAGCTTGTACATGTAGACCTTGATTGACCTGGACTAATTAGAAGTTATTGTCATTCTATTCCTTTCTAATTCAATCAAAACTTTGCAACTTAAAATAGTCAATAATGAATAATGCAATTTAACAACATGCATCACAGGCTATTGTCTCTACAGATATATGGATATTCTTATATATATGTGCAATCTGTGTATTACACAACAACAAGATTTTTTTTTATTACATATAGGGATATATGTATATCTATAGAGCCAAAATCTTGAGATTTGACACTGACTTTTGACCCAAATAACCTTTGATCTAGCTCCAGTCTTGTTTGCTATTTATTTTCTGTATTTGAACATTTCTAAAATGAACACTACATAATTAAACAACTCAGTCAAATGACATATATCATTTTAATTGGTTTATTGTTCATAAATTGGAATTACATCCTTGTCCCATATAAATCATTCAAAAGTTATACATACTAGGTATGTAAACATGCAATAATCATTATTATTCCTTTTTTCATTTGTGTGAAGAATAAATAAATAATTTGAAAATATCCTGGTGATAATAGGAAAGAATTATGCTAGGTTTGTTCTGTCCTTCCTTCTTGAAAATAATTTCTTTCTGGTTCATAATGGGTACATTACAAACAGACTTTTTTTTACTGTCAGTTTTGATCTCAGAGATACATGTAGTTGTTTTTCCCTTTTATTTTTGGGCGAGCTGCCATCACATCTTGCACTTCTGTCATCTGGTTGAAGGTCCCATACATTCTATAAAGAAAATATGGAGTAAATGTCAGTTATGTACATAGATAAATACTGTATACATGCATGTACATAATCTTTCAGTGTAAGCCTACATGCAAAACAAACTAGTTCCAATTGTTTTCTGTCAAGCACAAATTTATAACAATAACACATTTTTGAACACGTTTATCAAATCAAACCTCACTAGATACTAAGTTAGACATTTCTTGAATTACAGGGGTCTAGGCATTTTCATGTCAAGAATAATGGTACTAATTAGTGCAAGAATTTATGTAGCCTAAATGTATTGGACATAATATATAATATTTTAAAAAGTCAATTACTATTCTTTACTTACACCACTTATGATGTATTGGTGTGAATTTTATATAATTAAGACCAGCAGATAGGATAACGAGTACGTGACTAAGTGACTGTAAGTCTAAAAAAATACAATCTTACACACACGAGCACTGATGAAGTAAGTTTGAAAGTGGCTTCTTTAATACAGTAATATCCATAACATACAGTAAAAGGATATATATCACTGATATACATAAATACACAAATAGATATCGGAAAAGATATCACACTCCTGACGCTGTAAGCCTGTAACAGTAGCTACATTGACATGTATATAGTATATGTATAACACTGAAGAATGCGATCATCTTGTAAGGAAACGCGTATAATACGACCCTATTAATGCTTCTGTTGTGATCCAAGATTAAATCTGTTATATGTTCCCCAATTTATCAACACTTTTCCTGATTTCTAATCTCTATTTTACTATGGTACTACCAATTCCAAAAAGCGACCAAACACTCATAGAATATAATTATATATATAACTGTTCCCCTTCGGGGCCCCACTCACCTTATAGAGACGAAGAGAAGTCAGTTTATGTGGTTTTGGTAGATCATTCACAAATCATAGTTGTTGTCATAGCTCGAATTCGTTTCCATATAATATTCTCAGCAATTCACAACATTTTAAAGTTTAAATAATCTCCTTATTCACTTCGAATCCGCAGTTGATTCTAAGCCGGTAAGCTTTCACTGCAAAGCTCGCTCCATTGCGGTAAACAACTTTTATTTCCGGACATGCGCAAAGTAGCATTTCTAAGCTTTGGAGGCGTTAACTTTTGACTTTCTGTCGGACCGCGCATAAGTCTAAAATAAAATTCTGTATATTTATATCTTTGGACCTCTTAACTTTCTAGACGTGTAATTTGGGGAAAGTTCATAACTTTTTAAGGCTATTACACCATATCTTGTCATTGTTTGTTTTACGGACCCTGAAAGATACGGATCATGCGGCTTTAACCTACTGAACCTAACGCAGTAGTTACTGAACCTAACACACTAAAGTGTTGCTCAACCTAACGCACTAGAATGTTACTTAAACTACTGAACATAACGCGGTAGAGAGTTACTGAACCTAACGCATTATTTTAAACTTTACGCACTAGAATGTTTCTGAACCTCACACAGTAGAGTGTTACTGAAACTATTGAACCCAACGCACTAGAGTGTTACTGAACCTCACACAGTAGAGTGTTACTGAACCTCACACAGTAGAGTGTTACTGAACCTCACACACTAGAGTGTTACTTAACATACTGAACCTAACGCAGTAGTTACTGAACCTAACGCACTAAAGTGTTACTTAACCTACTGAACCTAACGCAGTAGTTACTGAACCTAACGCACTAAAGTGTTACTTAAACTACTGAACATAACGCGGTAGAGAGTTACTGAACCTAACGCATTATTTTGAACTTTACGCACTAGAATGTTACTGAACCTCACACAGTAGAGTGTTACTGAACCTAACGCAATAGAGAGTAACTGAACCTTACGCAGTAGAGAGTAACTGAATCTAGCGCATTATTTTGTACCTCTAGCACTAGAGTGTTACTGAACCTTACGCAGTAGAGAGTAACTGAATCTAGCGTATTATTTTGTACCTCTAGCACTAGAGTGTTACTGAACCTAACGCAGTAGAGAGTAACTGAACCTAACGCACTAGATTGTTACTGAACCTAACGCAGTAGAGAGTAATTGAATCTAGCGCAGAAGAGAGTAACTGAACCTAACGCACTAGAGTGTTACTGAACCTAACACAGTAGAGAGTTCTTCGATAAACAAAATAACTTGCTCATTGCCTTGCCTAATGCAATTATTTCAACCATAAATCCTGACGGACCTGTGGAATTTTATACATTAGAGCTTTGTCAATACTTATCTGAAAAAAATGAACTAATTTGTCTGTCATGAGTTCACAAACGATAAGTACAGTTATGGGACATACATATTCGTTATTGTTATTTTGTTTATACATCCAACTCTATTCTATTTCTATTATGTACCTTTTAAAAAAACTTTTCTATTGCATTTTGGTAAGATCAAAGAAGAAATGACGTCATACATAATGTAACGTTTAAGCAGCGCACACAAATAATAATATTTTGAAAATGAAACATCCGAAAATTGTATAATGGACTGTATATGAAGACAATTTTCTACAATTATTCAAAATTTAATTAAAATCCATAAATAGATTAGATCATGAACATTAAACGATAAAAAAAATAAAAAATACATAAATTATGCAGAGAAAATTAATAATGACGAATACTGTCCCTGTAATCAGAAAACCGTAGCACCGTTAACGTGTATGTACGAAAACGGCCCTATAGAATGAATAACAACATCAACAAGAGCCCACCACCAACAAAACCTACGATGTAAATTCAACAAAAAAAGATAACAGCATCGACAGCAATGACGACACCAACAACACAATACCGTAACATCTCCATATCATCAAACACATTTAAATATCATACATATTTCTCTTTATTTGTTTGATTGATTAATTTACGTCTTATTATCAGAAAGGGTCATGTAAGAACGGCCTTCCATGTATGCAGTGTGTTGCGTGTATGAAGTGCGAGGTTATTGTTCTGTGATACTGCGGTATATTCGTGTTATGCCTTCTTGTATGGTCACCTTTGAAGCTGTGACATCATACCATGTCTTTTAACTTAAGTGTGCCCATTTAGTTCTTCTTCAACTGTAGAAGAAGATATAAGATATTTTTATACTGTTTGCTTTTATTGGCAAAACACCACAGTGTCACTTTTAGTTGAGGAAAACGTAAACCGCCACTTCTTATACTATAATTTTCAAAAATATTGACTATGTCTTGAAGGCTTTTTAATTGGTATTTAAACGACACATATATCGCTTGAGAGGATATATTTTGTTCAGTACATATAGTTTATTCCCTCAGCTGAATAGTGATGTGTATATACATGTACACATCAGTGTTTTGATAAGAGCTGCCAGGGTTTGAGCGCCCTGGGGTCAACTTCCCGAACAATTTTGTCCTCACACAGGAGGGCTCTCACATAGCATTCAAAATTATAAATTGAATTATAACCTGAATCCTTTCTAGTGATTCAAATAGTATTGAAGTTATTACAGTTAAATCATGAAAGGATCAATGAAGCAAGTACAATTAAAGGGACATAACATGAAACATGTGAAAAAGTTTTAAGAGAATATTTAATATTTTACTAGCATAATGAGTTAAGACTCATTGTTTAGGTTCAATTTTTGTATTAGTAAAAGATACTATTTGTGTATACAAACAAAAACTATCACCAAAATACTTATTGTTTACTTATTGTTTTATTTATTTTGTATCTCCCGGGTTTTAAAACTTTGCGTTAATATCTTAATTAGTGTGGTAATTAGCGCAAAGATCGTGTACATTATACTACAGCTAACAGAAAATATGAAAAAAGAAACATGATAAAAAGGGAACTGAGTGCAAATGTACAGGAACCCATCCTTGAAAAAAACCATTTACATACACACACATAAAACAAACTAACTAACCAAAATTGACTGAAATGATACATATGATTAAAAACATTTATATTTCTGTATGCATCAAACTATTTCTAAAACGAAAAATATTAGGGAGTACCACCGTTATATCTGTATTAGTGTATCGTTAAGGCACACTACCTTATCGAAACAAAAAATATATATATATATAAAATAATATAAGATAAGAAAGTATATGTTATAGAGATAAGCCGAAAACTGTACAATAGGTGGGAGAAAAAACTGTATCGAGGCCCGTCAGAATCTGTTCTTTCTCCCACATATTGTACATTTTTCGGCTTATCTCTAACTTAAAACATAGCAAGTCTTTGTGTTAATAAAGTACACTTTTATTTCTAATATAAGACAGTTATTATCTTTGTCTATGAGCTCTTGTAACTCTACCAATGTGCATTCAACCATGACAAATCCAATATAGACAATGGCAACATAGAATTACCTTGCCTGTGTTATATGTGATGGAAGGATATTACTTTCTCAATTTAAGAGATAAAATAAGGTGGTTTTAGAGATGTATATTACTAAAAGGACATTTCTTTCCAATTTCTGATGTGGTAAAGAAATGACATATGAAACTAGACTTGCGATTTAAGCATTGGTTTGAAAGCGTCTTGCTAAAATGAGCGCATATAACAGTGATTTCCAGGCCAGTTCAAAACAATCGGTGCCCCAAGAACTTTCATTGAATTCAGTGGATTTAAATATCGACCTCTCTAGTGGAAATCTTGTATTTATTTATACCATGTGCAATTTCATTCAACAAGCCAATAGGATTTAGGTGAAATTTTCAAATATTGTTGAAACAATATTAAATAAGAGTAAAACTACAGTGTAGATGATTTGGAAATTCAAAATCAAAAGTGGCGTTCAAAAACAACAAGGTTTCATAAAACGGAAATTGGAGTTAATGCTGTAGATAAGTGTTAAATGGTGAATTCATAATAAGGAAGAAAACTCGATCTGTGATATATACAGACATTCTGTAGATGTGGTTATTTCCGCATCAATAAAGGATTAAATTAGCTTCATTTCATGGTGTGGGATTTTTTTTTTTGTAATTTGGATTAAAAAATAATGGAATATTCCGGCAGGTTGTGTGTTAACATAATTATAGGATTATGCCCGGAGACATATTCTCCCGTATTGTGTGACTCTCCAATATGCAACCTTTTACTGTCTTATAAGTGACTGTCTCATATTAGAGTCACTTATAAGACAGTAAAAGGTAACATATAGGACAGTTACAGGTAATCGTCCGATAATCCGGGAGTTAAAGTACAGAAACAACAATAGATGACAACACAACTATGTTTTAAGGCCTAAGATGAGGTTGCCGCACCAAATAAATGCAAGATTTCCTGCGTAATCTATGTTAAGTGAAGATTCATATCGCTTAGTTTCACACCGACATTCTACTTCATGTAGCTACAACAGTAATACCCGTGATAAAGTATGGTGTTCCATTGCATATAAAAATGATATTGGTATTATGTATTTACCCTTTCACCCGGAAAAAATATCAATTGAATTTTTTAATTGGTGGTCCGGTTGATTTAAATAATATAGATATGGACAAATTCAGAGTTTTAACATTAATATCTGTTGAGGAAATGTCAAAATTATATTATCGATAGCTAGTAACAAGCCTACTGTTGAAGGATATATAATATACAAAGAAGTGGTTTGCTTATTTCATTATTTTTGTAATATGCATTTATTATTTGCACGAATTTAGCATGCATGTTTGATTTAATTGTTGATATTCTGTTTATGAAATTTTCGCAAGTTTTAGAGGAAATAAAGAGAATCATAATAATGAAGTTTTTTGCGACTCTACAAAATTATCAATCTCGTTTTACATTCCTATTTTAAAATTAAAAGCCAATCGGAATGGTAGTGGGCCTTTAAACTGTCTGTATATTTTCCTAATTTATAAAATTGAACTTTATAATATGCATGCTAAGTATGGGTTATACTTAAATCTAAATAATGAGAGTTGTTATCCAAAAATGTTTATATGGAGAGAGGAATTGTACTGGAGAGTCGATCTCTGTCATCAATGTATCGGGTTTTTATCAGTAAACTATTGAATGAAATAGAAATAAATTTGCGGTGAAGGGAAATTAAGCGCAAATACATATACAAAGAAACCTTTTTGATATATGCTAATGCGCACATATTTTATCAGTAGCCGTTATACCATATATATGAAGTTGGCATGGTAACATTATGATATAATATATAGTACTTGTGTATTGAATACGAACAGTCCGTTGTACCATATATATAAAGTTGGCATGGTAACATTATGATATAATAATAGTACTTGTGTATTGAATACGAACAGTCCGTTATACCATTTATATGAAGTTGGCATGGAAACATTATGATATAATAATAGTACTTGTGTATTGAATACGAACAGATGCAAACGAAATAAGATGTTTCCTGTTCAATTCAGGGGAAATAAATGCAAAGTGAAAGTTATTATAATAATATTTGAGTTACCTCCCATTGTATATACAGGCTAGCCGTTGTTACTCATCACATTCACTATCACGTGACACGCCTACACCAGGTCTTGGATGTGTATATATAATACACACATGTGTACCGTTAATGTGTGAGTAAATACACAAGTACGGAAGTTGTTTGGTGTATTGTCACTCTCCCAATCACGGCTGCCATGTACTCCACATTTCAGATTATCGGATTTGTGTAACTGACACACGTGTACATTAACAGATGGTGTGACAGCAGATAAAATTACACACACGACAATATTGTGATGTGTTAATTCACGGTCCGGTTTGTCTATATAGGATATATCAACACAGGTAAATTCATACTAAAACGTATGTCCCGATTTTATCAATGTCGCATCGTCGAGACAAGGGATTGTGAAATTTGTGATATCGTGGCGTTGTGGTTTTATTTGTATTATTCTTTTCTCTTCTGTGATACAGAAAGATCTTGGCAGTCGATTTTGACACGCTTCATCTGTTGGTCCACAAGCGAGGACGGGTGAGTATATGTAGTTCATGTACAAACAGCTGACACACGAGAAGGTGACAGCTAAAATTCGTATCTTGGCCTGGGGCGCGAGAGGGTGTTCATTTTGTATAAAATAGACTAATGTATGCCGAATTACACCAGCACAATGTCTAACGAATACAATAGTTTCATATCCAATGGTTTTAGAAGATTGTGACAGACAACATTCCCTATAACGCCTGTGGAAGAAAACTGGGTGCATTTAGTATTAGTCATGTATAATCGTCATACTACATATATCTAAAGTTTTACCAATTGCTTTTGATATTTGGAAAATGATTTAAATTTTTTGGATACAAACCATAGTAGTTTGAATTAGTTTGTTTTCAAATTTTTGAACATACACTAATGTATATTTTTACACATGATTCTACTAAAAACACAGCTTCATATGTTTTCACTGATAACGGGATATTGCGCCGATTTTGAACTCATGTGATTCATTTTGAGGCTGAACATTTTCCTGACGTTACAAGGCATGAACATGTGATATTAGCGAATGGGCGGCGATTTTCAACATGGCTTTCACTGCCAAGCACTATCGGCTAGTCTCAAGGCTGTTTTAGAGATATAAGGCAACTAAGTGCGCTGTATCTGAAGCTTATAGATAACACCAGCGTTATCCGACCTGTCGATTACCTATATATAGGCTATAGCTAGTGTTAAATCTTCCCACGTTTGTTCCATTGCCAAGCGGTGGCTGCTACTTGTACGTAATTACAATCTATTAGCGGAAATCCCCCAACGATTATTCGGTAGATATGTTGCTCGTATGTCCATTTTATGTGTATTACAAAAACTGTAATAATGTATTTTTCAAAATTTAACATTTAATTTTCCACTGCGTCAAGAACTAGTAAATGATGGTTCGAATAAAAAGAGACATTGTATATATCATATTTTAAACGTAATATTTTTTATGTTTACATTTTTACTGCATCTCCACTATGCCTGTCCTGCAGGTAGGGATAAGTCAACATGATTGTACTAGACGACTGAATTTAGGATATTATCTGTTATCTTCTTCCTAGCTGACTGTATTCTTCTTAACGTCTCCCTTGACACCATCTCACTTTTGGACTTTGGTTGAGCGCTCGTCCATGTGAAGTAGGTTCTGGGTTCTGTCTCCTGGCCTAAAAAAAACAAATGCTATAAAAAGTGGTAGTTTCTGCCAAGCTAAGCGTTCAGCGTAAAGGAAATAGGACAACTGGTTGGTCCCTTCTCAGTTTATGTTGCTTTTTGTCTTCGGCGGCATGCTTCAGTGATATAGCACTATAAAAGGACAAACAGTTTCACTATACAAGACAAAGCACGAACATACCCCAGTCTCCCAAAGCACGCACCTCGAATTTCACATACACTACACCTCGCATACATGGGATGCAGTCCTTACATGACCCTGGTTGTCCAATCAAACAAACATTTTTTTTTTTAAATATTTGCATTTTGACTGCATTTCCATTAAGTAACCTTACCAAACGCAATGGGTGTTATTACCATCCACTTATTTTGACTTCATTATCATTGTGACATCACAATTGTCGTGCCGACGATCACACAAGCTTGATATTGAAATGGCTGTTCATGGACAACAAATAAAACGGATATAGCTTTTATTATAAGTATTAAACTACATTTGGTTGACAGGTATGCGAAAATGAATGGAAATTGGACAATGACAAATTCAGTATGATACGGTAGCGCGCTTGATTAATTCTGTCGCTGTCCAGTTGGAATTCCGCCTTCCATAATTAGTAAATGTGTATATTTTTCAATGCTTAGATAATTTGTACTATTTTAAACATACACTCCCCTGCAGGTCGGAAGTTTGAATTGTACCTGCTCCCCCTTTTGCATGATCGTCAAAGGCGACTCAATTTAGGATCTTGTCTTTTCTTTCTCCCTAAACAACTTTTCTTCCTAGCGTCTCTCTTGACACCAACTCACTTTTGGCCTTTGGTTGAGCGCTCGCCCGTGTGAGGAAGGCTCTGGGTTCTGTCCCCTGGCGAGACACACCAAAGTCTATAGAAGGTCTGGGGCCGCGGTGGCCGAGTGGTTAAGATGTCTCGACATATTACCACAAGCCCTCCACCTCTGGGAAGCGGGTTCGAATCCCATGTGGGGCAGTTGCCAGGTACTGACCGTTGGCCGGTGGTTTTTCTCCGGGTACTCCGGCTTTCCTCCACCAACAAACCTGGCACGTCCTTACATGACCCTGGCTGTTAATAGGACGTAAAAATAAACAAACCAAACCAAACCAAACTATAGAAGGTAGTTTCTGTTCCCGCTTAGCGCTCAGCATAGAGGGAGTGGGACGACTCGTTTTCAGTATAATATGACTGGATGGAATGTGTTGCTTGGTGTCTTCGGTAGCATGCTTCAATGATTTCGCATTATAAAAAGGCAACAGTTCCACTATACAAGAAGACGCAACATGAATATACCACAGTCTCCCAAAACACGCACCTCGCACAACATACATGCAACACACCGCATACATAGGAGGCCGTCCTTACATGACCATAGCTGTAAATAGGACGTTAATTAATCAAACAAACAAATTTAAACATACATTTTGTTGTAGTTTGGGCTCCTTTGTTTCTTTTAATAATTTGTTTCATTATTTTGTTGATATATAGGACACTGTAACTTTTATTATGAAGAAGACACTTGGCTACACATAAAAGTGTGGAATCAGTGGAAATGAACGAACGTTTCAGTAGTTTTATTCTCGGATAGTTGAACCATATACAATTCAATATAAGTTTGTTTATCATGATCATCCAAACACGTTTTTCCATGAGATATATTTAAATTACTTTGACACTTTGTAAAATATCAAATGTAAACCACACTTATGTTTGTAATCCAAGAAAAAATATCGTTCTTTCGATCTTCATATTTGAATAAAGTATATTCATTACTTATGACTTCATGAAATTCACAATGTGTTGATTTTGTCCTGGCTGTTTAAACGACATGAATTTAATCGAACAAATTTTGTCGGCTTAAACGACAATTTTCATTCGCGTTTCATTATCCTGGCAAATTCCATCAAGTCATGTTTCCTATGTTGCGTTAGTTATTTGTACTCTCACGACACCATTGAATCCCGTAGTGTATTTCTAACCAATATTATTTTTATGCAAATATCCGCCGAGTATAAGTCACCATAATAATAATGAAAATTCCATGCCAATGTCTTTGTTTTACGTTTGTTTATTGAACTTGTGTTATGCAAGGAGATCAAGTATGACTACAGGGGAGAGTTATAACAAAGAATGTGTTTTAATCGGTTATATTTCCGTGCAATTGTTACTATCAGATTAGCATTTTAAGATAAAATATCGAGGAAATATTTAGTTAAATGTCAAAGGTGTCTTTCAATGAATCTGTGCAAATATAAAAGGCTTTGATTTTATAAGGATGAACGAAGTTTGGAAATAAAGGTATATGCTTATGACTAGAAAGAAAACAATGCTTCTTCCGTGTAAACTTATTAGTGATATTATATATATTAGTATTCCAGCCATCGATCATTAATTTATTTTTTAATTTCTGTAGATAACGGCCTATATTGCATATATTTTAATTTGAATTAAAAAGGCCAAGAGTTCCACTTTATGTATACAAGAAGACACAACACGAACATACCGCGGTCTCCCAAAACACGCACCACGCACTTAACACACACTACCCACCGCATACATGGGAGGCCGTCCTTACATGACCCTGGCAGGTAATTGGATGGTAATTAATCAACATACCATCAAACTTTTGCAAAACGGACAGTTGAGTTCATGAATAAAGATAAGTTAAATTTAAACCTAATAGTTCATGTAAAATAAGAAGTTGATTAAAAATAGATTAGGTGACATTGTTCCTGATCTCTAGGCTAATATTGACAACAATTTCTTTTTCATTTTGAAAGTTCATTTAGATTTTTTTCCCCACGAAACAAGTTGAAAGCTGACAAGGTTGACATTCCAAAAAGGTGTAGAAAGAGTGGAGTCGCGTAGAACCCATTTATTGAAATAATTATGGTTTTAAAAAAATAGGTCCGTTTGTCTCGACCGCCGAGTTCATACCCTTGATACTATAATATATATATATATGTGTGTATACTGTTGGTTAAAATGTTCGTGCCAGGTCCCTGTGACTTGTTTGTGAATTTATGAATTTACAAGTTTATTTTGAATCTCGCAATACAAAAGCCACGATAAGATGTTACGGTTGATTGATTTTGACTTCAAATATTCGTTAGGGACATTCCTTTCTAATGGACGTCAATAATGTTAATTGGGATTTGGTAAACCGGATGTGTAGAGCAAAATTACAGGAACAGATAAAGGAAACCGGTTTAACGTAGAAACATTACGCTAAATTACATGATCGCAGGATAATGTCAGTAAGTAAAGTAATTGTGATAACGTTGTATACGGATTAGCCTGGGTATCATTCGAGCGTTATACTATAGAAAACGCCAATTCTATCATTGAACATTGACCGTTGTTTATTCAGATGTGTTTGTCTTTTGTGACATTTGTTATTGACAGACGTATACAAATGGCTACACATGTGACTTGTAAGGTTCAGGAAGGGGAAAAGGGAGAGAGATTTTTGTTAAAACCGGGGACCTGTAAAGTACAACAAGTGTAACGCTAGAAATAGCGCTTTCAGCAGCTTACGATTCAGATTAGGTTAGTGACTCAACTTGTTGAAAAGAGAAAATAATGAAATTGGATATGGCTCAAATAGCCAGTTTCCTTGATACAACCATGTGAAAAGTAATAAAAACTAACTAAAGTGATATAACCAAAGACATACGAGACACAAATAAATAGTATTAGGATCATGTGTTAGTTTGACTGTGTATATATTTTTACAAGGTTTAGTAAGAGATCGAGAGTTGTTTTCACCAGGAGAACAAACAAAAACATAGTTTGAACTCAGTGAAGCAATAAAGCCGATTTACTTCTTCCTTCAGTATAGGATCCCGAAAAATTCGTAAAACATTCATTTCCTTTTTTCAGGTGCGGCATGCGACAGGCTCTGAACGATGACGTTTTATAAAAATGATGGTCGATTGGTGGAAATCAAACCGTTCGTTCATCAAGTTGGTGGACATACGTGCATGTTTGAAATAACTGAGGAAACTATATGTAAACCTTACCAAGAGCGGGAGTTTCAGTTTTACCGAAACTTGCCCGAGAATATGAAGGAGTTTACCCCATACTACAAAGGTAGGTTACCCATGTAAATAGGACTCGTGGTGGTGTCATCTACAATTTGGCTGGGTTTATATCAGTTAGGAAGCATATGTATTGGCAGTTTATACATTATTAGCATATTCGTGGAAATATGGTAAATTCAAGCTTATTTAGTTGGTTAATGTTAGGTTATTAAGTTCTTCGCCATACGAATTTATCCAATAAAAGTATTGTTACAACAGTCAGACTGAATTGTATACGTTAGTGTGATTTAATAAGCAATATCTTATAATATCAGTTTGTGGAATTTTAAAGTCGCTATCACGCAATTCTTTACAGAGCGACCATATGGAAATGACTTAACAATACACGTCATTGTATCAAACCAAGGTTTAAAAACTCAGGAGTTACACGAAATGTTCTGTAATTTAGGGTAAAGGTTTAATGTAAACACAAACACTGACAAGCAAAAACAAATTGTAAATTTGTGCTAACATTTGGAGATAATGCATTTCTCTATTTTGAAAAAATCAGACGGGTCGTCAGTTCTTTGATGAATATGTAATACTATGTTTAGGCTAAATCTGTAACGAGAGAAAGAAGTTATCCAAACATTTATAATGATGGTTTCATAAATTCCATTTCAATAGTGTCCTGCTTCCTCGTCCAGTGAACAGCACACATAATCGTCATATAAAACTGGGGCGTTTTTTTAATATTATGAGCTGTAATACATCTGTTCATTCTTTAAGTAAGAAAACACTAAAAATATGCCTCTTGCACTGTTTGCAATTTGTAATTTTTCATTTTTTATTGGACAAATGTCCATGCAATTTAAATTTTAACTTAACGATTCCACTCGTTTAACTACTAACGAAACAGCATTGTTTCAAAATTAACTTAAGTATTTCAGCATGTGGATATCAATCCCAAGTGGACAAGGACAAAAATAAGCCAACGATACCGAAAATTATATACACACACAACATGTATTTTTAGAACGAGGTCCTTTTAAAATGGAAAACAAACATGAGTGTTTAATCAGCGAATACCGCCATTATTTACTATTAGCATACAACTTCATAACTTTATTGAATACGAAGGAATTCTCTTTTGAAAATTGTATTGATGTTATTATGAATATTTTCAGCATAGTTGTGCTGTTGTATTTTAAAAGTCGCTTCAATGGAATGTATTTTATACATACATGCTGGCTTAAACATAATTCAGTAACCATGCTTTATATTTGATTAAAGTCCAGAAAAAATATCACTATTAGACATTTCTTGAATCCTCCACACGATGTGTAGGGTGAGTTACTGATTTTCGTTTTGAACAGCTATCTTAAGGAGAAATATCTGCATAAAAATCGAAATCCAAACAACTCTTTTATCCACATACAAATGTATCAAATCATTTATGTATCAATATTTATTATGTCCATGCATCTTAAACATTGGCTCAGAGACTGAAGTAAGGCTAATAGACCGAATCATAATGTTTTACTTTTGTGTAAACGTACTTATAATTATGTTACCTATATTCATGGTAGTATGTATAATTATAGCAAATAGCACTGCTCAATTATTTATCTTCAAACGGAATTCGTTAACATCTTCAAAACATGTACCGATCACAAATTTTATATAAGAATGTCATACTACATGAGTCTTATACAAATGTCTATAATCTAAGTATATTTGCACCCGATGCCCCTTTATACAGAGAATCACTGATTTTAATAGATTATATTGATTAAACTACACTCACGTGAAGTTATATGCATAGCTGACCAAGCGAAACCTATGGAATAAACTACTCTGAATTCTCCTGAAAACGTGATGAGTAAGGCTTTCTCCTACACGATAATCGATAACCATCCGTTATTAGCTTGAATTTGCTGATAATCACGCTTTGTTTGTTTCTACGAAGGTCTGGTTTGTGTCAAGTGTAGTCATGACAACGACAGTCCTAAGTTCTACGCTGAAGTACCTGAATATATCCTTCGGAACACTGAACAACATAATCACATGTAAGTGGAGAGGAGGTCGAATGGAAATATATTTTTGGAATAGAGTATTTACTGCGAATGGTACTGCACATTTAGTGTTATGTTTGTTGAATAAGTTCATTGTTAAACGCGGTCTGTCCTTATGAAAAGACGTTTATGAACTATTTACGTTTCACGCGACAGGGGAAATTAAATGGAGGTCATATGTGTACGTTAAGGAAGAGCACCAAAACAACCCGTGCCTATATTCGAGGATTTAATAGATTCCACATTCACCAATTCAAATCTTTGTAATATTTCAAGCGTGACGGTAATGCACTCTCCTAAAGTTATACTTATAAAGATTTTTAACAGATAAATTACATTGATTAAGGTAAGTGTAGAAAAATATCATATTTATCATAAACATCGCATTCCGGATCTTACACACTAAGTCACAAATTCGAAATAATAAATTGGTCCCTGATTACTTATTGAACACTACTCAACAACATAGATACTTTTTTAAAAGTTTAATATATGACATTATGAGACTTAGAAACCTGCGCCCAGTTGTGCAAAAAATGATTAAGCTAATAACAGTTTAAAGAATATGTTCAAATCCAGAGAAAATGCCACTTTTTATCTACTTTTAGTGAATGCACATGTATAATCAAGTTTCACAGAAAGAAAAAAAAATAAAGTTCCGGGCCCCCGTATACAAAACACAACATGAATATACCACAGTCTCCCAAAAACGTTATACACACTATACACCGCATACATGGGAGGCCGTCTTTCATGACCCTGGCTGTTAAAAGGACATCAATTAACCAAACAAACAAACAAACAAACAGAAACAAAAAAAGGCAAATATCAATACGATAGGATGTATACGTCTTCCTATGTATCATATCGTATAAATTCAAACACCTGCGTTTCATAGATTTAGTGTGAAAAATGGGAAGAAGAATTGAAAGAGAAACCTATTGCATGCATCACAATTCGATATTTACATTAAAAAAGATGCCACATACAACATTATAAAAACCTACCCATTTTTGTAGTGACTCAAATTCGCGTTTTTACATTGAACATTTCAAGGCGATTTATGGGTAAACGCTCCAGGAAATATTCAGCTGAATCCGATATTTCTTTTTTTCGCACGCATAAATAATTTGGTTTACAGCAAGGAAAATATTTTAATAAAGCTGCTGAAAACATGCTGATAATTATTTGTTTATTTATTTAAATTTCATTGTGTTGGTATTTAATTGCAGACAGAAGATCGATGATGTGAAATCTGGTCTTGACAACTGGAGTGTGTCTTGTATAGATCGGCAAATACAACGAAATGGTTTCTGGTCCAACAACGGCGACCAACGTATCCTTCCTGACTAACACACTACATATGTACAATAGAATGTTTTGAAACTCTTGTATTACTTGCATCAGACCAAATATCATCATAATGCAATAAATAACACCTACAGTTTATAATATTAACTATAATCGCAAATTCAAGTTAAAGCAAAAGAAATACATAGTACATATTTATGTTATGCGTTATGATGTTAAGGAGAAATTAAATTATGTGCTTTGGGTCATCTTTACAAGCACGTTTTAATTGTATCGTCATTATCATTAATATACAATGTAACTTTGTTGACGTCACAACAAGTTCAAATCTACCATGGCCAAAACGCTGATTCTATCAGAGTCGTGTCCTTCGACCATATTAGTGCTGTGAAACAGCATTCTTAGGTACGCTCGGCGAGCCTGTGCACATCTAAACAATGAAACCACTCTGCGATGAAAATTAAATGTTTTGTTCATTTTACATATTACTTGATAGTATGAATAAATCGAACCTTAGTATTCAAAACCTTAAACATTAAATTTGTACATACATATGCGCTATAGACGGTATGATTTAAATGTTCAGTTGGGACTCTATGATTTATGTATCCCCATGCGTCATATGTGGTCCCAAAAATCACGAACAACGCCTTCTTCGATGCCTTCCTCCGCGGCAGACTTTCGGTCGATTTTGGATTGTGTTGTCTATTTCAATTTTACGTAAATCATGCTACTGATCGATTAATGTGATGAAATGTTAGGAAAATAATTGCAAAAGAAAGTTCTTATAACGGTTATAAAGGTTTTTAATTTGGTTGCATTGACGAATTATATCTCGTGATATCATTGCGCTGTAAAAGTTAATAGTTTTGAGTACGAGTTTCCTTGTTATGTCACTGGGAGTTGTGCCTTTTGTTTATCGGCAACTGCGTTATATTGAAAGGGAAAAAGTGCAAAATTTATCAACATAAACTAAGATAATACAGATATATATATGTACGAGTAACTAAAAGTGACAAATGAACTTATATTGCCGTGTTATGTACGGTAGCCTTACGAAGACTTGCATAAGTCCGATGCATTGCATCCAGTTTTATTGACGTTATCGTTCTCCAAAATCAAAAAGAAATTTGAGTGTTATTAGTAACCAAATAATGTACCTTTTATTTGGCCATGATTTATTATTGTTCAAAAGTCGGGAAAGCAAAAATCACGATAATATGTTCTTCGCGATTATATGTCGCCAACCAGTTACTGTACAGTAACTGTAAGTCTTTCGAAGACTTGCTTAAGTCCGATGCATTACATGAATTTTTTTTTGATGTAAAATAAATCTGAGTGTTATACGTAACGAAATTATGTACCTTTTATTTGGCAAAAGTATCTGGCCGTGATTTATTAGTCAGAAGTCGTCAAAGCAACCCATGTTAATTTTTAGAAAGGAACAAAAACATACCCGGAAATGGTAATATTTTTTTAAAGTTATATTTTTTTCCGAAAATATTCTTAAATGTTTGAAGAAACATTGATGAAATTGATAATTTTAGTAATTAATCTAGAATGATAAAAAAATGATACTCAGATTCTGACCGGTTTTATTGGTGTTGAAATAGTTATTTCAGAAATAATTAGAAAATTTTAATATAAGATTTACTTCAGGAAAATGAGTTATTCAACTTATTGTTCTTTAATCAACTTTAAATATCATAAAATTAACACGATATACCGTAAATATATTTTGTTTAACTCCAAAATTTAATACTGTACACTTAGTATTCTAAATTCAATATTTAAATGCAAAACCAATTTCTTTGTTTGAGTCCTTCATTCACAGCATCTTTGAGTGGCCTTGGCACTTTGATCTTGTATATAACGTTAAAATGCAAATCATTTCATCTTTACACTCGATCATCATTTATTATATCATGGCGGTATAATAAACATATTAAGCCTAACAAAGTTCTATAGATGATAAAATTAGTCGTCATAAAAATCATAACATAATACACATGTATTCGGTAATCAATACAATGAACACGAGACGATGTATGTGATGATAATAATTTAGCATATTTCGACATTTATTAATTTGTCCCTCTATAGCTACAAGATAGTTTAGCGTAATTGGTCTGTCAGAGTTACTGCCCTTATCTCACATCGCAAATATCTAGTAAATATTTCATACGAATATCAAAAAATTAAGTATCCATATTATTGATACCTACAATGATAGGCAATACATGTTTCAATTAATGATGGTCTATAGCTCATCATACATACGTACTTTCATATTTAATGTGCAAACTGCAGCTTCTGTGTCCTTTTATAAGTCGTCGTTATTGTAGTAAATCATAGATAAAACAGACATACATGTATACATAAATTTAAACTATACTTACATGTGCAACAAAATCCCTTATCACTGCCTGAGATTACATACATGTAGCTATTTAAGTGCATAGCACCACATATTCATAATATATTAATTCGAAGGTCACTAGAATGAGACACATCAACCGATCTAATCCTTAACTTTAGAAAGAGTTCATCATGCTTGGAAACCTTGTTGGATCCCTGAAGATGCCATGTATAATGGACCTTAAAATGGGAACCAGACAGCATGGGGAGGATTCCTCGGAGGAGAAGAAAAAGTTACTGGAAGACAGATGTGCTCATTCTACCTCGAGTACCCTAGGTCTTCGTATCTGCGGTATGCAGGTAGCTATATCGAATTTCCATTTACCAGGAAGTTATTTGAAGTCTAAATTTCTCCCCTATTCAAATCAAAATAACAGCGAACGTTTATATATATATATATATATATATATATATATGCTTTGATGGTCCTCAGTTAGAAAACATTACAAATTCTACATGTAACTTAGTACTGAAACGTAATCAGAACATACAATTCATTTAGATAATTTAAACAAAATAATCTTTAAAAATATGATTGAAAAAAATATGTAGTATATTTGAATATTATTTTGTCAACGATTAAAAAAACAGGACAATCCATTACAGGTTATAATATGCTGCAACACATTTATAAGTTTGATAATGAAATCTAAGAACTTAAGGAGTTGTATGGGCCTCTAGATAAAGGTGGAGCTTATTGACTTTATAAGGCCATGCTTATGTACAACAAATAGAGTAACAGGACAATTTGTTTGCTTGATAGTCCAATTTCATTTTGGATAATATCATTTGTGAATTTCCTTTTTCGATGGTACAATTTAATAATTTCCGTGGTGTACGTTATTTATACTTAAACGTCAAGGTAAGGACTATTGTAGGGAGGGAAGCATATAAGTGACTATGAGCAATTTTCAGTCCACCAGTTAACCTCCTCATTATTTAATAATTTTCAATAGCGAATTCATAAATTCGTGATCCAGTACTCTTATTCAGTCAAAGATTTATATAAACCTTATAACAATAATTCAGCAAATATTTGAGTTCAGAGAATTACCAATATAATGGTTTACAGTTAATTGTAAATTGAGTTTGGTTTATACATATTGATTTATGTTATGTTTTTACATCATCAACAGGTCTATCAGGCGGACACCAATACCTACCTATCCTACAACAAATACCACGGCAGGGCCTTGGATGACACTGGCCTTAAACAGGCTTTACGGCAGTTCTTTACCAGCGGAAGTTCACTAAATATACGCGAAGTGACGCGAATGGTAGAGAAACTTCGGAGACTCCATCATGTTTTGTCCACTCAAGATACATTTTATTTCTTTTCATCTTCTTTGTTGCTGTTTTACGACGGGTTTATCGAAAATGATTCCGACAAAACAGATAATGTAAGTGGGTATTCAGAACATGACAAATCTCAAGATGGTTTGTCAACTTGTGGCTCATCCCTTTGTCTACCAGGAGAATGCAAACTTCAGGAATCTGCTGACGTTAATATATATCCTTGTAGTTATGATGACATCAACGGCACAGCAGATGCCCGAATGATCGATTTTGCCCACACGGTACTCCGCACAGATGTCCAGGAACACCAAGCAGGCGTAGAGGAGGGAATTTTGTTTGGCCTTGTTAATCTTATAGACATTTTGCAAGCAATCGCAGACGGTTGACTAGCACCAAGTGGAAGTAAATTTCTTCCATCACATATTTTTATATTCATGCGCCTTTTTAAATCGAACGAGATTATGTATGAACTGAAAGAAATGGTGTGATCTATCTTTTATTGAAAAAAATATTTTAAATAAAATACACAAATAGAAATACGAATAATTGATTATGGAAGAAATACGAAAGCCTATGAGTAGAATCGCCTATTCTACCTTATATATATATATATATATATATGATATTTTCTTTCTGTAATTAAGCATAATATATATATATATATATGATATTTTCTTCCTGTAATTAAGCATATCAACTATTTTGATTACTCAAAACCAAACCAACTTATTTTCGCAATCATTTGGTGCTACGTTACCTATTTTCAGAACATATTCGAGATGTCGTTTTACTCGCAAAATCTGATAATACGCGAAGATGAATTGCTTTAGAGTAATATGATTGTGTCACAGTGCAATACATAACCACTTTTTGTGGACTGGAAGATTGCATAACGCAATAATTGTGTAAAAAAACAAGTGCAGTTGACGTTTTTATTATATCATATCTATTGTTAGAATCGTTAATTAATGAGAAAGATATGTAGGTTTCGACTATTTCTATATTGGGTTAAAACATTCAGCGTGAAAGGGACTTTAGATATCACGTGTAAAACAAACATATTGTGATATAATGTATGTTATATATGACAAGCGCATTCAACGATATTTGAATACATATTTTTATGTATATTTTACCTTTAGATCGTACATATTTCCTGTTATATGAAACTTGGATTGTATTGCTACATTGTACATCTGCAGACTTAGTGCAATATTTTTCCCATTTTCCTCTCAGCATAAGATTTTGCGCTATACTTCTAAAATGTATGTGTTTAATATATCTTTCAATAATGTCTATAACATTGACTGTACTTGATCTTTGTTATTGTAGGCAATAACTATTTACAGATGAACATATTAATTCTTTTTTTTTCATCAGCATGTATAAGAGGCAGCACCATTTCATTTCAAACTTGTTATTTTACAGTGATCGTGGGATAATTTCATGTTATTTTTGTATGTAATCTATACTTACTAACGTTATTTCTATCGTATTTGAAATAAATAAAATGACAATACTTCATATTTAATTACCGATTAAGCATGACTTGATTCAACATTGCAAGTTCCATTGTTATCAATACTTATAACATAATACACATGTACCAAGCAGAATCGCTTTTATTCTTTTATCTGTATATATATGCAATGTATTTGACAGGTTGTAGGATGAATATCGGCCTTAATGTTGCAATATTGTCGCTGCCTAATGTGCTCTTGTTTATTATTCTGATATCAATTCACGCTACGTATCCTAATACGTATACAATAACAAATTGCATCATCTATCGTTTTTGTCGTTCTACTTTAGTTACTCTTGTGAACGACCCCGAAATGAAAATGAAACGAAATAGTAAAATATTCAGGAGAATACTTTACCATTTCATTACCTAATATTTTAGTTGTACTAGAAACGTCTTTATGATGCAATTAAGTTTTACTTTTTATCAAAAAGTAATACATTGATGAACACAATAGCTAAACATGCAGTTGCAGGTCCGTAGCTAACTCTTTCTTTTTTAAAGACTACTCGGTATTTCATTCATCTAGCTACACTGATCAACTGTTATCGATTTAGGTTAAATTTATACATGTCGGTTCTGATTAAAATATAAAACCATGTTGGCACCTGTACTTGATATTTGGGTACTAAATATTTGAAGCGAGATATTTTAATATAAGCAACACCACATTTAAGCGACTGTGATCCGGAAACTATTTGTGACGTATCAATATAATATAATTTTGATATATTGAAATCATATATTGCAATCTTAGCTTATAAGTTGTTTTATTTATTGCTTGTTGTTAAGTGTTTTACTGCATACACTTATTATTAATAAATTTGACTTATCATTTCAATTCAACATTATTCTTAGATGGAAATGTTGGTAAAACATGTGTATAAATATATATAATGCCTCTGATGTTGACATAATATATATATTAAAAAGTAAATAATATTTCACCGATAGTCTTCCCTTAGTTGTTTCCCTTTAAATGTAAAATGTATTTTGTAATGGCTCGGCGTTAATTTTTCGAAACACCTCCAATACCTTGCAAGCTATGATTGTGCTTTGTGCAGATGCTCACTTGGGTTGGTCTTCAAAGTCATGGTCGTTCTAATGAAGAATGAACATATAATTGAAACGAGAATGGAGACATAATCTTTTCAAATATGTGGGATTTTTTTGTAATGCGTTATTATAAGATCAAATTCCGAGGTTCAATTTAATCCAATTTTGCCTACATAATATGAATCTACTTATTTCCCTGGCGGTTGAATTCAAGTTTGTATGTTTAATAGCTTTTCCATGGCGATTTAATGATGACGTTAGATACCGTCTAATAGTTTTATTGTATATGTGTTCAGCGCCCGGAAAGATTGCTGTTTCTCGCATAGTACATATTATGGGTTAAATTGTGCGGTATCATTCCCTTTCGAACTTTGTAAATTATTTTTAAAAGCTGCACGTTTGCCTTAACGGTAATAATCAGTTACAGTCAGGTTGATATTATGGTAATATTCCTATTAATATTAATAATTACATATGCCCGATAACACAATTCACGATGGATAGAAACACCACACGTGTTCATTTTGCTATTGAAAATATATTTATTGGTATGTACTTATTCTATTGTTATTTCTGTTCTGTTTTAAACGACTTTCTATGTTGTTTTGTTGACCATGGCATGCAATTGAAAGTGTGCATTGTGATAATTAATGATAAAGTTTTCTTGTTAAATTTATACAATTTATTCATTCAAAACCTGTATTTTGACCTATGTCTCTGAGAATACACTGTACATGTGAAGTAAACAATGGCAATTCCCATTGGTTTTGGCATATGGAAAAATACAATATTAAGAAAATCTTACAGTGTAAAATTTTCGCTTTCATAAAATGTTATTTTTTATAAAAAATATATTAATGCTGCTTCTTTTGTTCGATTTTCCTGATTACACAAATTTGTACGAGTTACTTAGAAAAGATTTTGTATCATCGGTTGATGAACTATTGCTAAAATTTTACTTGAAAGGAAATAAAGTCTTCTTTAAACAACGTTGTGTCTCTATTGTTTTGTACAACTACTACAACGGTCATCCAGACTACCGTAGTTACCCAACTTGGCAACCAACATCGTTTTCAATTTGAAGACAAACATGCGAAGGTAGACAAATTATGTAAATACTAACTAAACATTCAATATATCTATCCAATAGCGGTCATACCACCTTTAACGCAATCCCTATGTTTATGTAAACGAAGAAATGTCGATCCTTCCTTTATCACAAAAGAAATCAAAGGCAAAATTACAAAGGCGAACTGTTTTATAACTGATTCATTAGTGTTATTTATTGTTGATATATTCTTATATTGGTTCTAGTATGTCTTTTTTAGGTCATCTGACCGAAGGTCAGGATGACCTATTGTCATCGTGTTTCATCGTGTTTTCTTAATTTTAGCTTTAAAATCATCCTCCTCCTTCATCCTTGGATGGATTTCATCCATATTTGGTGTGAAACATCATTTAGGATGGACAATCATATTTTATATAAATGAGTCTGGTCCGACCCCAAGGGGCTGAGAGTTGGGGCCAAAAGGGCAAATTTTCTTAATTTTAGCTTTAAAATCCTACTTCTTTATCCTTGGATGGATTTCATCCATATTTTGTGTGAAACATCATTTGGAACGAACAATCATATTTTATATATATGAACCTGGTCCGACCCCAAGGGGCTGAGGGGTAGGGCCCCAAAAGGGCAAATTTTCTTAATTTTAGCGTTAAAATACTATTTCTCCTTTATCCTTGGATGGATTTCATCCATATTTGGTGTGAAATATCATTTGGGACGAACAGCCATATTTTATATAAATGAGCCTGGTTCGACCCCTAGGGGCTGAGGGGTGGGGCCCCAAAAGGGCAAATTTTCTTTAATTTTGGCTTTAAAATCCTACTCCTCCTTCATCCTTGGGTTGATTTCATCCATATTTGTAGTGAAACATCATTGTTGAAGAAAATCATATTGTATATAAATGAGTCTGGACTGACCCCTAGGGGCTGAGGTCTGGGGCCCCAAAAGGGCAAATTTTCTTAATTTTAGTTTTAAAATCCTACTCCTCCTTCATCCTTGGATGGATTTCATCCATATTTGGTGTGAAACATCATTGGGGAAGGACAATCATATTTTATATAAATGAGCCTGGTCCAACCCCTAGGGACTGAGGGGTTGGGCCCCAAAAGGGTAAATTTTCTTAATTTTAGCGTTAAAATCCTATTTCTCCTTTCTCCTTGGATGGATTTCTTCCATATTTGGTGTGACATATCACTTGGGACGAACAACCATATTTATATAAATTAGCCTGGTTCGACCATTAGGGGCTGAGGGGTGGGGCCCCAAAAGGGCAAATTTTCTTTAATTTTGGCTTTAAAATCCTACTCCTCTTCCATCCTTGGATGGATTTCATCCATATTTGTAGTGAAACATCATTGGTGAAGGACAATCATATTGTATATAAATGAGTCTGGACTGACCCCTAGGGGCTGAGGGATGGGGCCCCAAAAAGGCAAATTTTCTTATTTTTAGCTTTAAAATTCTACTCCTCCTTCATCCTTGGAAGGACAATCATATTTTCTATAAATGAGTCTGGACTGACCCCTAGGGGCTGAGGGGTGGGGCCCCAAAAGGGCAGATTTTCCTAATTTTAGTTTTAAAATCCTACTCCTCTTCATCCTTGGATGAATTTCATCCATATTTGGTGTGAAACATCATTGGGGAAGAACTATCATATTTTATATAAATGAGTCTGGTTCAACCTCTAGGGGCTGAGGGGTGGGGCCCCAAAAGGGCAAATTTTCTTAATTTTAGCTGGCTCACTTCCTGTTTTCAGGTTTCGGTCTCCGATCTCAATGAAAAATGGTCTATAGGGGTTTTAATTGATGCTGAACAACATGCAAACATTTTCGTAAAGATTTTGGTATTCCAAGATGGCCGCTTGCCCACTTCCTGTTTTCAGGTTTCAGTCTCTGATCTCAATGAAAATTGGTCTATCGGGGTTTTAATTGATTCAGAAGGGGGAACTTTAGGTGAGGACAATTATATTTTATAAAGGACCAAGCTAAGACCCATGGGGATAGTACGGCGGAGGTCCAAAATGGGAGCTTTGCTGAAATTTGGCTTTAAAATCTGACTCGTCCTTATTTTAATCCTTGAATGGGTTACAACCATATATTTATGAAGGGCTACCAAGTTGACAATTACCTACATGTATCGCAGAAACTTGTTTATATAAATCGTTAACCAATACTTTATACTGTGACTTTGTTGTTTTGTGCCATGAGTCAGATGACCGTTAATGCCCATGGGCCTCTTGTTCTAATTAAGTGTATCGAATAATGGAAAACCTAAAATGGTGATTCTCCACCAATCAGTCAACCGAATTTTACGTTTACATTTATAATCTCTAGTCAAATGTAAATGTTGTATTAAATATATGCATTCAGTAGATTACCACAGCAGGAATTGTAGTGTGGAAGTGGTAAGGCAGGCAACGACCTGGTGTATAGCATATTACAGTCATGCTTTAGTTGTTATCGCCTTCAGTTTGACTATGACATTATCCGTGCGTGGATATGACGAATATCGAGGATGATTGTTAATAGGGTTCTGGAGTAAGAGTATGGTAAGTATAATGACTGTACTGTAGACTTCTGGGAAATTGTACTTAATTTAAAAGTGAAAATGGCAAAACTTACTCCCCATAACCTCTCGAACGGCTGACGTCTGGATATAGGAGTTTATAATATGTGTTGACACATACGGGATTGGTTGTCATGTAAACAATCAATTTGATAGATTTTTTTAAAGAATTTTACAAATTAAATTTTTGGCTCACCTGTCCCGAAAGTGTGGTGTTCGTCAACATTTCCTTTAAATCGCTAATAGTCATGCAAGTACTACTTGCTACTTTTAAATGTATTGTAACCGGCCAGAGACCTCCTTGGCGGAAGGGAAACAGGTCTGGTATAAAGTTTGGTTCTTATTTTACATTATTTACAATAAAAATGGGTATACATCCGCGTCAGTTAGCATGTTTGTTTGTTTCTTTAATTATTTTAACGTCATATTAAGAGCCAGGTTCATATCAGCATGGTCTCCCATGCATGCGGTGTGAAGCGTGTGCGAAATGCGTGTTTTGGAAGACTGCGGTATGTTCGTGTTGTGTCTTCTTGTTCAGTGGAATTCTTGCACTTTTTATAGTGCTACTGCTATATCATTGAAGCATTCTGCCGACGACACCAAGCAATACACCCCACCAGGTCACATTACAGGAGTAGCAACTACCATTTTTATAGACTTTGGTGTGTTTCGGCCAGTGGACAGAACCCAGGGTCTACCTTACAGGGGCGAATGCTCAAGTGAATGCCAAAAGTTAAACATTAGAAAGAACAAAGTTAGTAAGGAAGAAGAGAAAAGATAAGATCCTAAATTTAGTCACCATTTACGATCATGCAGTAGGGGTAGCAGATTCAATTCTATCGCTCTACCTGCAGGTCAGATTTGATATTTGAACGTTTTTGTCTAAATATGTTGTAGCAGTAGTGTAAGTGTTTAATGCGCAGTAAAAAGGAAATATATTGATCAGTTAATATCCACAGCTGTCATCTACACCGATCATACTTTGATCAATGGTATGTCAAAGTGTTGTCAAAGATGGGTAAATACAGACTGTAAGAACATTCAATGTAAGTTCTATTAAGTATGTTTACGGGTCAACAACATCTCACGAGAAGGATTATGGTGACAAGAAAAGGAACAATATTGTGTTCTATGTAGAACGATATTGCGCGGAGGCATTTAAATTGCCGTGGGGCATCATGTTATTATATAAAAAATCGAGTTTAGCCATACAATTAATCGCAAAATCAATTTTTGATTTCCTTTAGAAGAGTCAGTACAGCTAGAACATCAACGAAACATATGATGTTTAACATCTGCAGAACTTATTCTTCGTCGCTATTATTATTCTAGATCTCATTTGTGATCAATTGGATACAAATTCCGTTCAACCGCACCCATAGAAATAGGAAAGGTACAAAAACCACGAGACAATGAAAATCTATATAACTAAGAATTATTTCTTAATTTAATATTTTACATCTTTCCTGTTTTATCATACATGTTGTATGTTCGTGCTATGTCGTCTTTTATAGTGGAACTCTTGCCTCTTGCTTTTATCACGGTTTTAACACCTACTTCTACCGTGTGTTGTGATTCAGTCACATCATACATTTCAATCTTTGAATATTATTCGATTCTACCACCTAAGTGTGAATTAAGATGATTCGTGAAATTTTAGCCATTTTAACCATTTTCGGCTTCATCCCTCTGTCCGAGACATCATGATTATGAAATTAACATTTTGTTGTAAATGGCCTTAAGTCCTTATATCAACGTATAGTTTTTTTATTTTACCACATCTGCGAGTAGGGATTTTCGAAATGCTAGTCATTTGTGCCCTTTATGGCCCCTCCTACAGTCTCCTTAGTGTGTGTGGGGTGTATAATTAAGAAGTCGAAAATGTAAATTGGTTACAGAGACGCTTCGCACGACAACGAAAAACATCAATCAAAAACCTAAAAAAGCAAATAACAATATTCGAATATGAAGTTATCAAGAAAAATGCATTTGATTATTTTTTAATGAAGATAGGTTTACATCATCATCGCCATTACTGATCAATGTCCGCCGCGGTTATGCTTTCAGACTTAAACGCAATAGTTCGAGCATTCGTCTTCGGTGTAAAATCTGTTTTCATTTCCCCCGGATCCGAAATATATGAACTCCTTGCAGATTCCGTCATCAGCGTGGTAAAACCAACGAACATTATATTGTGTAGATTCTCCGTTATCCATTGGCAGGGAACATTCTGTTTCAAAAGGAAAACTTATAATTAATAACAAAACTTATTATAAATTATATAAAATTGTAACATAATTATATGTATATCATTCTAAATGATTTGACCTTATGCGTATCAGGTAATTGCTTTGTCGTGTGCATGATTATCCCAATAGAGTCAGAGACAGATAGAATGTGTTATCAAATATCGTATGTTACAGATTGTTTTGGTAGAATCCCTTGTCTTGGTAGGACAAACAACATTCGAAACACATATGTCTGCCAAATGTACACAGACATCAAAACCAGATTAAATACTTGAATTGGTCAATACGACGCTTGAAGAGTTTTAACCACTAAAATCTTACTTGACAGACTGATATTTCATTATTTTTTCTTATTTGGAGAAGAAACCTCAAAGAAAACTATCCACACATTTTCTTAATTAAATATTGTCAGCAATACTGCATCAAAACGTTATCTTTAGATATAGGATTTCTTCAAGATACAAACCTGACGGCAGCTGATGTGTTTTTGTCACAAGAAGCAAGGTCAAGATGATTACTGCAAAAGTGTTAACCCTCATTCTGTGTTGTAGTAATCACCAGCTTTAAAACGAAAAAAAAACACTTGTCTTACATAATGTAAAATAAAAACACATATATAAGAAACAGTTTCGAATAAGGAGTGGAATCAAAAGGAGATCACATAGGTAACGCCTAACAGCACTAGAAATAGAATTTTTATATTACATACAAATATTGTATAATATAACATCTTTTTGAAAATATCAGATAAAAATCGGTTTTTTTTCTCAAATCGTTGTACATTTTTATTTAGTTGGTACTTATGCATTTTCTTCTATATATTATATAATATGATATTAATTAATAAAGCAAACAATATCGAGCAGTAAGAACACATACAATGCGTTTAAGTTTGCAAATCAACTTCACATATAATATAAACATATTAAATATACAATGCAGTGTGTCTTGTCGAATTGCTTTTACCATTTATCAAGCTGTTTTTAATATATTGTAGAAATAAATATGTTCGTAGGTAAATTATTTTATTCGTAAATACATCACGAAAAAAATAGCTTATGTGACTTCAAATGTACGTTTATAATTGGATTTTTTGTATATCCTTACCTTTTCCTAAAAGACCTCCTCGTATCCCAAAGGCACAGAGAAAAGGATGGGGGAAGGCGTAACTTATTTTTATTATATATATATTTGTATCTTGTTTAAAGTGAGTTCTGGATCAATAACAACCAGCTGACACTAACGTCATCAGCTCTTACACACGGTAGAGGATATAATCAGCTGAAATGTGATATAGTTGATAAAAGGCCACTTATATTTTCTTACAAACATTGCATTTTCTAATATTTTTTCTTGTATTATATTTTAAGTAGCATGCTTTTAGCATACAAATCAACGAGGTTATTTACTTTCATTGGTAAAAATTGAAAATCATTCAGGTAAATAACATCTATTTGTTGGTTTGATTAAATCAACGCCCTATTAACAGCTAGGGTCATGTAGACACCATGTTTGCGGTGTGTAGCGTGTATGAAGTGCGCGGTGGGTGTTTTTGGAAACTGCAGTATATTTGTGTTGTGTCTTCTTGTATAGTGAAACTCTTGCCTTTTATAGTGCTATATCACTAAAACATGCCGCCGAAGATACCGAGCAACACACCCCACCCGGTCAAATTATACTGACAACGGACGAGCCAGTCTCCTACTCCCTGCATGCTAAGCGCTAACCAGTAGCAGCTAGAAACTACCATTTAATAGATTTTGGTGTTTCCCGGCTAGAGGACAGAACCCAGAGCTTACCTCACAGGGGCGAGCGCTCAAGTGAAGGCCAAAAGTGAGGTAGTGTCAAGGGAGACGTTAGGAAGACAAGAGTAAAATAGGAATAAAGAAAAGACAAGATCCTATTTTTTCCGATCATGCAATAGGGGCAGCAGGTACAATTAAATTCATTTGTTTGTTTGATTAAGTTAACGTCCTATTAGCGGCCAGGCTAATGTAAGGGCAAACTCCCATGTATGAGATGTGTTGCGTTTATGAAGTGTATGGTGCGTGATTTGGAGACTGCGGTATATTCTTGTTGTGTCTTGTTGTTTAGTGGAACTCATGCCCGTTTCTGACGGTGTCACATAATCAGTATGTCGTTTTATACTTCATACACCACGATGACTAGAAATATTCCGGATGTCGTTACGTGCGTTCGATAGGGCTCTTTCAATATTGGCCCTGTTTATTTCGTATTACCCAAATTTTTCCACATTGTTCCAATTTTGTTATGATATTGATACGAGTTTTCTCATATTTTTACCAATATGAAAGTAGTTACTAAAAACATAGCAGAAGTCTCGCGCAGCTGCAATATTTTGTCAATTACATATAACCTAATGGTATTTATAGTATAAAATATATATTGTATAAAATAACGTTTACTTGATTTAAAGGCCATCAATTTCTAGATAAAACTAACAAATAAGCTGACATGCATTTTAAAAATGTGTACGACGTTGATTAAAATGTGAATTTCACATGATTCATTCATGCAATAATAGCTCTTTTTTTGCTTTTCTACATTTGTATGCGAAAAATTCTTCAAAACATTTCCCATCCTTAATTAAAAAATGTTATAAAAAATTAAGAGCTAAATGATTATTGCCCAACCTTTGGTGTGTAAGAAACAACAAAAGATAAGGTACATTAGCGATTCATTCAGAAGATGTGGTTAACCGCATATTAGATTTAGTTAAAAAAGAATGGGCTGTCACATATCTTTTGTGTATAGAAATTGATTAATGACAGATAAAACAATATCACTGTTTGTTTATAACATGTGTTATTGACATTATGTCACTGTGACGTAATAGACAATAAATAACAAATGACCATATGTGCTTTCGATAAACAAAGGAGCATGAAAGGTCTGTTTGTCACAGGGATAATATTTCATACTTAAAATCTGTAGTATTGGTATACAAACTTATGTTATGTTTAAAGGAACAATCCAAGAGTAAATAAAAATTTGCACATATATCGGAAACAAACCAGATCTAAATTGATTTTACAGTGATAAGCCAGAACAGCCCACGGTGGTGTTAAATAGGCATTGTTTGTATGATTTTGTAACATCCTATTAACAGCAAGGGTAATGGAATAACAGCATTCCTTGTATGTGGTGTGTAGCATGCGTGTTTTGGGAGACTGTGGTATGTTCGCGTTGTTCTTCCATGTTTAAAGCAGGTGTTTAATTATTTAGGCTATTTATGAGCTTTTGCAAGCAAAGCCTTCGCTGAAGGTAAGTATGGTTGGCAGGGTACGTATACTCGTTCTAGTTAGAATTTTGCCTGCTACCTTATTGCACGATCGTAAACGGCCAGTAAATTTGGAATCTTAATTTCGTTTAACTTACACAATATCACTGTATATCCAATCAGTTTGTACACTTTACTATATTAGCATATCTGTAAATTACATACGGATTGATATACGAAGAGTGTTTTGATTGCGTTATTAAAGGTGGTTTGAACGTGGATACAGCCTTAGCCAATGTACGATTTAGCACGTTAACTTTGAATATTTTGAATATACAGCATGTTTCTAAAAACATTTGCCCTGCAGGTATGGCGCTAGAACTGTATCTGCTGTCCTTATTGCATGGTCGTAAAAGACGACTAAATTTATGTTTTTCTTCATCCTAACTAACTTTGTTTTTCTTAAAGACTCCTCTATTTAACGCATGTCCCTGTGAGGTAGGTTCTACTTCTACTTTCTCCTTGCCGAGACACACCAATGTCTATAATAGTTTCTGCTTCTAGGGAGTAGGGCGACAGGTTGGCCCGTGGTCATTATAATGTGACCGGGTGAAGTGTGGTGCTTTGTGTCGTCGGCAGCATACTTCAGTAATATACTACTATAAAAAGGGCAAGGCACAACACGAATATATCGCCGTATCCAAAACACACACCACGTACATGGGAGGCCGTCCTTACATGACCCTGGCTGTTAATAGGACGTTAATTTAATCAAAGAAACAAATCTTTTACTGATCCATTAACACAAGATCATCTACGTACATCGAGCTCAAGTTTTTTTTTTAATCTGAAATTTTAAGGAAACACGCTTCTTCCATGCTTGACAGGATTATCCCTGAGTAGAGAAAGATTACAAGACTCTTTCATATTTGAATAAAAAGGATAGCGACATTCTACCCTCAGGATCACAAAATGTTATAAAACCCTCGGCAACCCTTGGGTTTTTCAACATTTTGTGACCCTCTGGTAGAATATCCTTATCCTTCATATCCATGTATGAAAGCGTATTTTTCTTTCGTACCTCGACGTTAAATTGCAGTTTTATTACTATGATTTTCCGCCTTTTTGAAATCGACTCGAAAGAAAACGGGACTGCAAGTTAATTCTCCATACATGAAAATTGCGTGACTCAAGTCGCGTTGTTTGTATCTTTAAAGTAAATCCAGCCTAGATTCTAAACAAATAGTTAAGACTGTATCCAAAAATAGAATTTTTAAAACACTTATACGTCAAGAGGCTTTATTGCATGGTAGTCTCAGGCGACATGAGTGTATTGTCGTAGACTAATATTATAGTATTATTATAAAGTTTTATCAAGGTAGGGAAATGATAGTTCGCACCCTCTCGGCAGTTACATCATCGATACATGTGGAGATTACTGTCGAGGATATCATTAATTGTTCTGATTTTTTCTCTTTACATTTTGGGAGAAAAATAATCAAATATTGGTTGTCAAGTGGATAAGATATCTCAACCCTCGTGAAAATATTTGGCCGCCAGCCCTCGGCAAACCTCGGGCTCTCAAGCAAATCTTAAAGTCGGGTTGAAATATCACTGTCCACCTGACAGACCATTGTAAGGTTCTTTTATAGTCTTCACCTTTTTATTTGAAATTTAGACCAAATCTTGTAACGATCAACGGAGTCATTTTTTTTGTAGCCAACGAAGCAACAATATAACCGTTTACTCAAACTCAAAGATTTTGTGATAATTTCATGGAGGGCAAAAATGGAAACCTATGCACTATTGTAACGTACTTCATTTTATGTATCGATATTACCTATCTAGTTTGAAATAATTTAATAATTAAAAAGTTAAAAACCGAAACGTTACAATTGGTGTCAGAAATGGGATCCATTAATTTTTTTGTATGAAAAACCACAAGCACAAACACTTTCAATAAATTCAACAAAATATTCATATATCAAACGTATATTTTATTTGAAACTAAAATCCAAGCGATCTTTAGTCAAGATGGATAATTCTGGTGTCACATATGGATATCAAGTTGAACACTCCAGCTCATCCAGTACAACTTCTGAGACAAGTAACCCACAAAGCATTCCATCTTCCAGATCTGAAATAACAGAGAAAAACATTTTAAATGAAATTGGTGAACAATGTGATAAATTGGAACAAGAGAACAAGAAAACTTTTCTCAATCTCAAAATTGAATTGAAGAATGATTTACGCAGATATTTACATGAATTGAAAAGGAATTTTATATATCTAGCATTTCCTGGAATAAAAGGTGTCTGAAATTGGCAATGAACCTAGAGTAGTTAGCAATTTCTCAAATGAAGAATGTATGTTTCCTTCTCATTCAAATGAAGACCAGAATTCCTCACCATCATTCAAGGGAGAAAACTAAACCCATTGAAATAAAAGCTCCAACCTATGATGGAGGTGATTATTTCGAAGATTATCTTTCCCAATTTGAAACAACATTACAGATAAATAATATGGCCAATCAGTCTAAAGCTCTTTACCTGGCTAGTAGTCTAAAAAGTTCAGCAGGAACTATCCTCACAGAACTAAACACTTCACAAAAACATGACTTCAAAACTTTGGTCTAAGCATTAAATGAAAGGTTTGGTTATGAGTAAAGAGCAGAAATGTTCAAAGCAAAATTACAAACAGGAACAAGAAGTAAAAATGAGTCACTAGCTGAACTAGCACAAGACATAAAAAAGGTTGACAAGACGAGCCTATCCAACAGCTTCTGATTCAAGTTTGTTAAATGTGTTAGCACTTGATCATTTTATAGATTCTTTCCCTGAGTTTGAAACCAGAATAAAGTTAAAAGAACTTAGACTTAAAGACATAAATGAGGCTGAAATGCATGCTATCCGTCTTGAAGCCAATAAAAAAGCAGACAGACAGCGTTGTAGGTTAGTTCGTGTGTTAGACACAGAATCTAATTATGGAACGGTCAATGACACAGTAACACAAAAACCTAACACAGAAACCTCCGGCATTGACACTCAAATCTTAAACAAATCTATAGGAACGTTGAACCAGTCCACACAGCAACTTGTTAACACTATCAGGTCAGGGATAGTAACCAAAACCAATCACAGTAGAAAAAGAGAAATTCCTGGAATGGTAATAGTCACCAAATGAAACAAAATGATAATAACAACAGCAGACATCAGTCTAGGAGTAACTGGAATCATAAACAGAACTCACACAGGGGTAACTGGAATCATAACCAGAACACACACAGGGGAAATAGCCGGGGCCACAATCAGAACCAATCCGAGCGAATTAACTGGAGTCATAACCAGAATCAATCCAGGGGAGGCAACTGGGCCAATAACCAGAGTTTTCCAAGCAATCGTTGGGGTCAACAAAATCAGACTTCACAGAACCATAGTAATCAGATCTTAGAGGAGAACAAACACGAACAAATAAACCACTTAGGTCTCTCAAATTCGGGAAACTTCTAAATACTGGGTTTGAGGGTCAAAGTCAGCAGGAAATCTGGGAAGGACCCATGATATAACAGTCAGTAGTATCAATGACAAGGAACAAGGATTTTTTGTATGTAACAAGATTTGTCATCAGTATACTCCTTTACTGATTGATACTGGAGCCAGTATCAGTATTCTTAGTCAAGCATTCATCCATAAAGTAAGATCTTCACACAAACAATCCAATTACCATGCAGTATTACTGTAACAATAAGTATTGTTATTATGTGTTAATGTTAAATATATATCTGTATAAAAGATGCAGAGAGTGGTGCAAGTTAGGTGAATATGGTCTTCCTTATGAGTAAATGTGTTGGGGTTTTTCCCGGAATATTAGAATGAAACGGAATGAATGGCAGTCTCCCTTCTGACTATTTTATGTAAGAGTTCTCTCCCTTGATATATTTATAAACTGTTGTGGAAATTAATTCAAATTAACTTCATTGTGTATATTCTTTTTGATTGGATGCGACGAATGATTGAAATGTATGCAAGCGCAAATTCTTAATACATCTGTTATTAGGTAAGAGAGAAGAATGAGGTTAATTTGAACTAAAATATAACAAATATGGAAATTGAATGAGAGCCCTAACTATGCGAATGGGAAATGTATTGTTATTTATATGTCTATTACTGATTAAAATAATATATATATAAAAAAAAAAGATCTTCGCTAGATCTCCAGATTGAACCAGTTAAATTGAACTTGGTAACAGCAACTGCGGAGAAGAAAAAATGTAACGTTTCGGTTTTTAACTTGATAACCTGTTACAAAACTACAGGGCTAGTTAAGTTCTGGATTATTAAAGTTCAATAACCAAGTGGGAGCACCATGGTCAGTTCTTACTTTAAAGTTCTGTCCATATAAATAGTGATGGAACAGTTTGATAGAACTTACTATGGCCAAAAGCTCTCTTCTTGTCACACAGTATTTCCGTTCAGTTCTACTGAAGGTTTTACTATAATAACTGATGACCTTTTCTTATTTGTGACAGGACTGCTCCTATTCCAAAGTTGACGGCATCAGTGTCCAGAATGAACTGTCCTTCAGGAGATGGAAAAGCTTAGAATAGAGGACTAGCGAGAGCCCTCTTTAGGAGATCGAATGCTGTCTGACAGTCATCTAACCAGGAGAACTTCTGTAAGTTTGTAAAGGGATTTTGTAATGATTTCAAAATTGTTAACAAATTTCCTGTAGTAGGAACATAAGCCTAGAATTTGTTAAACTTTTTTCCCATTTGTTGAAACTGGCCAAGATTTAACTGCTTCTATTTTCTCAGGATCTGTAGTTATTTCTTGTTCACTAACAACATGACCTAAGAAGAATGCTTTTAATTGAAATAATTGGCACTTTTTAGCATTCATTTTCAAACTTGCCCCTTTTAGTCTGTCAACAATATGCCTTAAGTTTTGTAAATGTGTTTCAAAATTATTTGAAAACACAATATCATCTAAATATACCATGCATATCTTGAAAGAAAGGTTTTTCAAAATTTTCTCCATTTATCTTTCGAATGTACTTGGAGCGTTACACAATCCAAATGGAAGTGTAACCAATTTCCATAAACCTCCCCTGCTACAGAGAAAGCTGTTTTTGATCTATTTTTTTTATCTAATTTAACCTGCCAATAACCACTTTTGAGATCAATGGTTGAAAACCACTCTGACCCGGTTAATGCATCGAGAGTGCTATCTATTCTTGGTAATGGATGACTATCTTTGATTGTAACAACATTCAGTCTTCTGAAATCTATACAAAATCAAAGAGAATTGTTTCGTATTCTAACAAGCACCATGAGCTATCAGATTCTTCTATTACACCTTTGATAACCATGTCCTATATTTCCTTATCTACCTCTTGTCTACAGGAGAGTGGTACACGCCTGAGGGTTGTTTTATAGGTTGAGCATTCCCAGTGTTTATCTGGTGTTGCACTAAATCTGTCAAGCCTCAATCATTTGAGGATTTAGAGAAGGTATCTGGGTAATCCCGTTCCTTTTCATTTAGATTTACTTGTTGAATTGTTCTGCGCACGCTCTATATCCCGCACAATATTTTGGAATTTTCTGAACAGCTAAATTACTGTAGCCATGAATGTGTTTATTCAACAAAAATGTTCATTTACAACCGAAATCCTATTGCAATCAAAGTTTTTAACATTCAATCACAGCGGGGGATAATAATTTTATTTTGAACTAAAATTAGTAGCTCAAACTTTTCAATGGTTGATCGACATATGAGGTTGATTTCTGATGGACAGAACATCATAGGCCTAAGCTTACTGTTGTAACGAATGAGACTAGGGACGAAATGACCCCGTGTTAACACTGACCTTAAGTCTCTTGTAACTTTTAAACATAACTAATTCGAGTGAAATAATTTCCCGATATCTAACAACTCCACTAATTGTGTAACATCTATATATCCCAGGGGCTATAACTGTTACCTGATCCGTTTAAACAACGATATTTCACCCCATGATCCTGTTATTTGACATCTTTGTCTGTCTATTGTAAAGCAAACATGAATGTTGGGAGACTACTGATGTTCTGGTAACCATTTCTCGTCATCTATAATATCCATATAGGGGTTGGATTTCGATTTTATGTTAACCATGCTTGTATGGAGCAATTCGTCTAAGAATATATTCTGTTAGTGCCCCATAGAATATATTCTCAAACGATTTTTTATTTATATTTTATGCAATAAAATCGTCATTTGAAAGTGACGTAATTATTCAATAAAAGTCGGTCAAAAGTGGGAGGAGCTTACTCAATTGAACAGCGAATGATGACTCTTCACGTAAGGTAGAATTATTCATCCGCGACGACAAAAAAGTTCTATATTTTAGTGTAAAATAAACATGACAAACCAAGTAAATTTCAGAGATAATTTTATTTAATCAGATCATAACTTTAAATAGGTATTCAATTTTGCTAAAAGTTAATATATTGCGTAATAACATAAAGTATTTGTACTCGGCCACATGTGTGAACTCGGTGACCGTTATTGTGCAGCGAGGCGAAGCTGACGCACGCTTACACACTGGAGTTTTCCTAAGTTGTCAAACACCGCTTTTCAAGTAGCTTAATTTGTTTGAGATTGTCGTCTGACTTGACGATACTACATCCTTCGGAGCCATGTGATTATTTAATATACGCTTAGATCCATCGCCATCGATAGATGGAACAACTTCACTTGTGTTCGATTGATACAATGTATTTGTGGTGACGCGTAACTGTCAACACGTGGATTGGCCTACTAGCGGTGCATGTTTTATAATACACATGATTAAATTCTCAAAGAACAAAGACAATAGAATATGTTTATAACTGACCTAGCTCTGTCAGAGGGTCTCACGTTCGTCAACCCCAAAGACTCGATCGTAGGACATAGACACAGAGGTAATGTTTACGTGTGACATCCATCATTTTTCGGATATTTTTTCCCGTTTTTTTACACAATTGTTATTTTTTTAAATGATTGTATCATATATAAATAGAAAACATATATGTATTGTTTACATTTTTCCAACATTCTATGAAAAACAACAATATACACGTAATGTTGTGTCAAAATGTAAACAAAGCCATGTGTTGCTTTTTTTACGTAGCCCCTTAACGTTGCATAGAACATTAAAACGACGTCAAAATTGAGTAAATAACATGCTGCGAACGTACAAAAACTCTTAACAAAGGAATTTAAACAAACTCACCCTTGCTGTTTCTCACACCACTTGCTGCCTATTATTCTGACCTCTAGAAGAAGAATGGTTTCAGAATGTCCCCCTCACGGCTTCCGTAGATAACTTTCCTTTCAAAATCATAATACGCAACTATACAAAGTACTATTGCAGAATCTTGAAAAGCGACTTAATTTACGGTCTTATCTTTTCTCTTCATAAACTCCTTCATTATCGCTAAGGTCTTGTCACTACCTCTTGAGCGTTTGCTATGAGGAAGGGTGTGGGTTCTGTCTCCTAGCCAGGATACACCACAGTCTATAAAAAATGTAGTTTCCGCTCCTGCGTAGCGCTCAGCATAAAGGAAGTGGGACGACTTACCGGGTTGGGTGTGCTTTTCGGGTTATTTCGGCGTCACGCTTCAGTGGAATAGCAGTATAAAAGGGGACAACAGCTCCTCTATTACAAGAAGACATAACACGAATATACCACAGTCTCACAGAATACATGGGAGGTCTTAAATTACCCTAGTCGTTAATGGAATTTTAATAATAAAACAAACAATGTCAGCAATTGATCCTTAAGAAAGCTAGGTGGGATATCATGAATCTAATGCTACAAATCGTTCTTTGTATTGAGACACATAGAAATCGAAATGTTTGTTGAAATTATGCGAGAAACGATTCTATTTTAGACAAATGAACACTTACTTACGTACCCTTTCGTTTTGAATTAACTGATTTGGAATATTCCATAAACTATTCAACACGAACCTACAAATGGATGTAATTATGATAAAAAACATACTAATAATAGTTCTTCTATCGCATTAAGACTACAATGCAGGGTTTACGCACACAACTGATGGTAAATTTGGCAGCGTGAAATGTCAAAGAACATATATGAATTCTACATTAATGTTGCATCATAAGTGTTGAGATAAATCAGTTTAAGATGATGTTACTTAAATTTGAAAATGTGAAGAGGATCATTGGTAAAAATCACCAGGCTAAGGGTTTGGTGCTAGTGTTGAAAATAGAGGTTACACAACAAGTGGTTGTTGAATTTGGAATTAATTTCACACGAGTGAGTTATCTTTTAAGCTACAAAAGACACGAGCTTTAGCGTGTGTCTTTTGTCACTTTTAAATAATAACTTACGAGTGTGAAATAAATTCCATATCCAACAACCACAAGCCGTGTGACCTGTTTCTACAACAATTATAGCCGCATTTAGCCGATAGAAATCCGAAGAAGCTAAGGTAACGTGTGTTTGCCGAGGGATGCAATTAAGATGTAGCGATATTTTCATCAGCAAAAAGGCACTAATCAATATTCAAAGATTATATTTTGATAAAGAAGCCATTCATATAAAATTATTCTAATTAGAAACAACATTAGGATGAAATACTATTCATTTGACGAATTAGTAAAGGCAGAACCGTGCTGTTTACTTCTTGCCACATACTATTCTGTATTTGCATATTACAGAGTTATCTGCCCTTGCAGGTAGGTATCGATTGTGACGTCATGTGTTTGCGAGCGTAACGTCATACTTTTTGGAGAAAACAACGTGATTTACGCTCACAGAATAATGACGTAACAATCAATACCTACCCGCAAGGGAGCTAATTCTGTAATATGCAAAGACGGAATATGCTTTCCAACAGCAGTCTTGACGTCAATGCAAGCCGCGATCACAACATAGCATGACGTCACTCGATTATTGATGACGTCGAAAAATGATGACATGACACAGAGAAATAAATAATTCGGTCAAAGTTCACCGTATCAGCAAATCAGAATGCGTACAGACGTGTGGTATAAACAAAGTTTTAACAGCTGTCTCGTTTATTCCATACCCTGAGAGTTGAATACGACCGCCTAGTGTGGTACAAGATTATCATCCTTTACAACTGACATTGATTTCAACTTTAATTTAGTGTTGATTAAATGTTGTGATGGGTATGAACAATCAATTAAGGTAAAGAATATGTCTGATTTTAAGAATTGCACATATGTTGTTATCGACATTGAGAATGCTTTCAAGGGTAAAACACAGGACTTCAAAAATTTCAAGAAACCCCTTGGCAAAGCAGTAATCGCATGATGAGATCATAGGCCAAAATCGGCTTTAACAGGCGAGGTTTGCTGTTACAATACCTGGAAGTTTTGCATCAATCCGTATCGTATAGCTAATATAAGCACATTTTATAACTGTTGTTCATTAAACGATCATTTGTTCTCAATCATTTGCTGAGGTTATTTCTTCTTGGCCGAAACAAGATTGACCTTGTTAAAATTATGTGTAACTGAATATTACGCCTACCACATTGATCTGTATTTTGTTCTGGATTTTAGATGAAATGAATGTGTCAATTTTTCATCCTAAAAAGGATCAATGTAACATTTGCTGTGGACACGACACCAAGAATATAAATGAAATTGTTTACGCGGAACACATTCAGCGGAAGATTGAAGCAAGGAAAGAGAAAGAAAGGGATAAAGAAGCTGCGATAAGTGGCGATGGTAAAGTGGTAGTTGTTGATTTGCAGGCTGTTCTTTTGGCACCCAATCTGCTGTTATTTCTGGCATGAGGGGGAAGGAGAACACACTGCTAACAATTTCGCATCGTGCATTTATGATTACATCAATCGTAAGATTGGAAACTCAACAAAACTCATCATTTATAGTGATGGCTGTACGTATCAAAACAGAAACGTTACATTATCTAACACTCTCCTCAGAATAGCTGTTCAGAAAGGTGTACCCTTTTACCAAAAAATACTTGAAAAGGGCCATACACAAATGGAATGCGACTGCGTCCACAGCTCCATAGAAAGGGGAATGCAAAATCGGCCGATTTATGTACATGCTAGACTCCAGCAGCAATTCGACGTGAAATACGTCGATCACACATTCTTCAAGGACTTTTCTGGATTAAAGCATTATAACTCCATTCGTCCTGGCACAAAAGTTGGGGACAGATGTGTGACAGATCTGAGTATCTTGAAATATTGTCCAGATGGCAAAATACAATTCAAAAACAGCTATAGTGAAAGAGAGTTTCAGGACTTCCCAAGGAGAGCAAAAGTGTCGGATAATCTTATTGGCAATCGCGATGCTACTGGTCTATACACAGATTCCATCAAAATTAAGCCAGCCAAATTCAAACATTTGATGGAGTTGAAGGCAGTGATTCCAAGAGACTTTCATGGATTCTACAATGGTCTGAATCATGATTAAAGACAAGTTAGACAACACAGTGTTTTGGAATAGATGGGACAGTTTAAAGTTTCTTTGCAAGTGTTGATATTGCCATTGATCAGTTTATTTCTTTCAGTTATTGTTTGTGTTATTACTTTTTTTAGTTATGGTTTTTGTTTTATCTGTTAAATAAACAGAATTTGATGTTAGCTATGTTTTTTTTATTCGTGAAAAATCTGGTATCTGCATCATATTGCAAAAAGGTCAGTGTCAAAACCTTGTAAGTGCTGTTCTAATTAATCACATAATAACAGTAATTAGGAACAATATTGATATGTAAACGCCTTATAATTGTTGGTATTTTCACGAGAAATTGACATTTTTACGTTATCATAACCAACCTGAGTAAGTTTTTTGCTCCCCTGAAAAGTCTGTATTTTTCATTTACAAGGTTTTGACTCCCGGACGACGATAAGAAATGCAAACTTTGATAATTTTAGACTTCTAGTAAACCCCTGTTTTCAGTATAATGTATCCGGGTGTATTGCCTGGTCTTTGACTGCATGCTTCAGTGATATAGCACTATAAAAAGGGCAACAGTTCCACTATACAAGAAGACACTGCCTGAATATACCGCAGTCTCCCAAAACAAACACCTCGCACTACATACACGCTACACATAAACGGGAGGCCGTCCTTACATGACCCTGGCTGCTTAAAGGACGTTAAAGGGACAATTCACTTAGGCTAATTCTTTTACATAACCAAGAAGCAAAATATGGCATATAACATAAAATATTGACAAATTCCACGTCATTCTTTAGTATGTTAATTGATACCGTTGTAATTACAAATCGTTGATCAATACGATTAAGCAGGTACAATATGTACGCTGTACCAACATCCGAGCCAAAGTCATGCACGTTAAACAAATGAACTACATAACCACTGTGGAGGTGATATAATGATTTTGTAGGCAAGACAATTCACCTAATAAGGTAAACAAACTTCTGTCAGTGCGATTTGAGCAGTTCTAGACAAAAGTAGCATTACTCTACGAGCAAGGGACTGGGTTCGGCATACAAGATATTCGACCACAATGTGTAATGGCGGACAGAGATTCACACGCATTTCACCACCATGGGATTTTCTGACATATCACAGTAAAACCGACTGATCTTATTTCCATTAAAGCTGGGGTTTTCCGATATATTTACAAATTTTAATGTTCTCGTAGAATGAATTGTCCCTTAAATTAATCAACCAAGTAAATAAAAAAGTGAAATAATACACCGGAACAATCATAAGTATGCTAATACTATTTTTTTGTAATTGTTTTATTTTTTCCAACAGTAGCAACATATACAGACAAAAACAGTTAAATTGATTATCATTATCATTCTCACCACGCTTTTCATTCATGCTTTAAAGTTTATCCTCATCAATCATAATAGATAAATCCTCACCAGCACACTCAAAAGTAAAAACTCATCAGTCATAGCCATTTTATCATTACTTTCACCAATCAAATTATTTCATCGTCATCATCATGGCCACCATCATTCATGCTTTAATTGCTCATCATCATTCTCATCATCTTTATTATCATCTCATCATCATTATCATTCATCACCATCATCCTTATTCGCTATCATCATAATAAAGCTGTTGGTATAACCAAAGGCATCACACAGCATTCATACCACTTACACCACACACGCACATTCTCACACATACATGTAATCATACATACATATATTCTGAATTTTTTCACATACAAGAATATTCAGAAGTCCTCACTTACATACTCATCTTTACACACATACATACACATTAGAAGAAACAAGAATAGGAAAAAGAGAAATAACGTAGTAAACAATAGATTGAGAGAGAAAGGGAGGGAACATAGATAAAAGAGAAAGACTGGGCTAGAGATAAAAAAAATGCTAATACTATTATAATATAGATGACAGTTCTAAACAAGTAACCAAGGTGACATATCCCTTTAAGTTATTTTTAAACATTAATGGTTTCTTTTAGTATTTTATTCAATAAAGTATAGTAATGACCGACGAAAATGTTTATTTTATGTGCTGTCATGAAAGCGTGATTATAAACTTTAAAATGAATTTACTCTGAAGGTTGATAAATGTATTAAGATCATTAGAATACTGTAGAACGGTCTGTCAATAGCAGATATGATCATATAGAACACGATTGAGCCGAAACATGATGTAGTCGTACCACGTCATTACAGGGTTTAACTGATAATGTCTTTTTAAGGACAGGCTGAAGGTGTTTTATTAAAGTTGTTATGGAACACTGAGCATATTTTGATTTGTTTTCTGTCGGTATTGAAAACTCTTTGCCCTGTTGATTCTCAAATATGTCATAAACAGAAACAGTTTCTGTTAAAATGTTGTAACTTTACATATCTGTGAGATTACTTTGGCGTCGTTATACTTTTTTGTTGCAGTTAATATTATTATCATGATATCCATCAGCCATATTACTAGACTATTCAAATATAGAATTTTGTAAATATTGGCTACTTTTTCTTACAGTTTTTCAACCAGTTATCATAGAGCACATCTATGCACAAACTTTTCATTTTTCGAAAAGATAATGAATATATTATTTGTTTGATTTTAATAGGCCAAAATGATCATCAATTACAAACTTATTACAAAAAAAAATATGGAAACTACCGATACGATAATTGAATACAGGCTTTAATGTCTAACAATTAATAGCAGCTGATTCCCTGTATTGACTCGTGTAAAATACATTTTACTTGAACATCAGAACATATTATTGGAATAGAGTAATTTGGTTATGAATATAACTAATTAGAGTAATTGTAAAAATGGGTGTACATTTATGGTCGAAACATTGAATGCAAATGTAATCTTGATTTAATGTTGTACTGAAAAGCTCAAAACCAATAAAACTATGATTTGTAAACTACGTATTATGCAACATTCTTCCATCATTTGAAAGAAGATTTGTTGTGCCCACGATATTCACATTCATTTCATAAGGTAGAACCATAGCTGAGAGACCGAAGGACGATCTGATTTAGAGTGTTCTTCGTTGTCTGTGCCAAATATTGAGAAATCATATAGGGTCCAGATCTCCTCACCAAGTCCAAAAGAACAACTTATTAAGAAAGCTAGGGAGCGACAGACATTCATTTACATTAAAGCCTTTTCTATTTTGATCATTCCATAACTTAATGATAAGTTCAGGGGTAAGATTGTGTGTGATTCTAGCACACTCTATAAATATGTCATGCAAACCCATGTTCATAGCGTAAACAAAATTGTCAATGTGTTTCACGGAAAATCCTTGCTTGTAGGCAAGCATGCCAACATACACATCCTCAAGCAAATATTGTTTAGAATATCGCATTTCTTGGTAGATTTTCCTTGCGGTATCTATTGTCATCAGGTATCCTGGGCCCCCACAATATGGCGGATACATTCTAAATGGATAATCTTCATAAGATACACGAAACTTTGATATCAGTCGGAAAGGTCGTGTTCCAGATAAATAACAAAATCCTAGAATATTTTTGAATTTTAAATGTTCATCATACCTTCCAATTTCCTTGAAAAACCTTAGATCGAAATAAACATCGTCATCCACTTTAAAGAAGTAACTTGATTCAAAACAATGATGTGTTACCCAATTAAATGCTTCAATTACTTTTGCTGTTATTCCATAGTAGTGTTCTTTAACGTCAACTTGTATTATATCCACGTTTTCGTCATGAAGCTTTTTAGTGTCCACATTTTTTTCGACACCAACGATGAAGTATAGACTGAAGTTGTATTTTCTCTGCATCTCTTCCTGTCCCCAGGTCTGACGTATAGCATTCCTTCGTTCCACATTGGAGGCCTGACTTAGTACCACAATAACACTTTGTTTTGTTAAAGACTCCATGCACTTAACATGTGGATAAATGAAAACCTGTTTTGGAATTCTCTCTTTGGGTTGCTGTGTAAATCGAGACAATTCTTGTCGAGTTAACGGTTTGAAGAATACGGGCCATCCGTAGAGCAAAAATATTATTATACACAATATTAAGACAGCGTTTCTTAGCATTCGTCTTCTTCTGGCGCCGCCCTGTGTCATTAATCTGTGGTGCACAAACAAAACAATTTGAATTTCGCTGCTGTCATTAGTTACGACATTTACTTTTCAATTAATTACAATCAATTATGTAACCGTTAGCTGTTTTACTCTTATTAAAAAATTAGGCACTTTCTAAAACGAAAAGGTCAGGTATAATAAAGCCAACTCTGTCACGTAGAAAAGCTTTTTAAGAAAACTTACAACAGTCATTTTAATACATATATTGGTAATGAGTTATTTTGTTCCAGAGTATGAAAATTGAATATTGATGTACACATTTATGAATGGTGTGTATATTTGGAATCAAAGGGGACTTTGAACTTTCAAATTTACACTGTATTGTCATCATTTTAATAGTCAAAGTCACTTAAGAATAGGAAGGATCATTCGGTTGTCATATACCTTAATAAATGCCGTAAGTAGTCTGTAGTCTAAATAATTTGAAAATCACAGCAAAAACCATAAAACTATTTTTTCAATAATTTGTGAGTTCCATATTAATGATTAAGGCGTTTATTTTATTTTTATTTTTAATTGCATTGCTAAACTGGTTCATTTAACTATTGTACATCATATTTTCGCACACGAACTTAGAGAGTGTCAGTAAACAAGACTTCTATTCACGAATATAGGTATTCCTACACCAGGTCTAGACTGCATTTATCCACTTATTATTCACATCATAATTATCATTAGAGCAATGGCAGTGTCTGTGGCAAAATGTAAATATAATTCAGTATCTCGATGTTTTATGCATGTTCTGCATCTCTAAGCATTTTGAACCAACTTTGTTTTTTTCCGCAGATTTCATCAATGAAATGTTATTTCCGGAGGTAAGTGGCATACTTACATCATTGTCCTCCAGTATTTTGGTGTTATACTTCCCTTTCGGCATTGATTCGGTATGGGGTCAAATCTTTCTCCCGTGCGAGTTTTCTCTTGAGTCCCCATATGTCTCCCAACCGTGCAGGTTTTAATCTCTGCATTTCTGACCAACAAGCATAATTGATATTATTTAACTTCCTTATTTAAAGTTATTGTACTTGTTATTTATTATTTTAATCCTTCAACACTTGTTGTACCTTAATTAAGATTCGAATCCTTCAGAATTTTTTTAGCGGGGATTAATTAAATAAGAAAACGATATTTGCTATGTCATTAAGGTTACTTTCATCACTTTCGACGTTTCCAAAGGTCATCCTCTGAATGTATTGATATCAATTATAATTTTCAGAGTTAAATTCAAAACTGTATAAGGTTAATGGTGAAAATAACTATGGTACTTTCCATAAGAATGAAAATATCAAAAGTGATTTTAAGTAACCCCCGTAAGATCGAAGATGATATCCTACAAGTAGTTGTTTAATGCCGATACACACCATAGTCTGTAAACGTGGTAGTTTCTGCCCCTGCTTAGCGCTCAGCATAAAAGGTGTGGGACGACTGGTTAGCCCGTTGTCAGTATAATGTGACCGGGTGGGTATGTTGCTTGATGTCTTCGGTGGCATGTTTCAGTGATATAGCACTATAAACACCCACACTAACATACCGCAACCTCCCAAAACACACACCACGCACTTCATACACATGTAAACTACACACTGCATACACGGAAGGCCGTCCTTACATGACCATGGCTGTTAAGAAGACGTTATGTAATCAATCAAACAAACAAACATTTCTTTCGCTGGCTCTCGATAGTTTTATCATATTAAATACATGTATTAGGTATTTTTGATGCTGCAGCAGAATATACGTATTTTATACCTAACTTGATTGTTACCTAAATAAGATCAATATTTAATTTTTTACTGTTAGTAGTCATCTTGATGATCTTAATTGTGCTGTTTTAAAACCAATTTTATATAACATTGAACCGATAACACAATAGTTTTTAGTGAATGATCCCATTTCAGCATGTTTCTGTAGGTCACTTTAAAGGAAATGAACACGATACAATGTCCTTTTTAGGCAATTTCAAATTTTAGAGGGGCAAAAAGTAGTACTGTCGATATGCAACGTTTAGAGAGAAATATGTACAGTTTCAATTGATTTTTTATTATCAAACTGAACACGACTCCTTTCATAAGTGCTGTTTTAGCCTGATTATTTTTTTTATATAAACTGGAATATAACTTGAGAAGCTTAATCATTAAGATATATCAGAGCGTAAAAATGAATGCAATAAATATAATACCTTTGAAAACGAAATAACCTTGTCCACGTTAAGGAACGAACTGTTTCCAAGACGTTATCCATGTTCATAAGGCAAACACAAAATAAAATGTCTACACAATGTCATGTAGGTCACCGTATTCCAGAGCATGTGATCGAGTACGTGTTGTAAGATTGAAATTAGCATTTCAAAGATCTTATAGCTGGTTGGTGTATATTTTCTCGGTTGAATAAATCTGATATATTGATAATTTATGTCCAATTGCTTTTATATGTTACAAAACAAATTACTTTTTTATCATGTTCATCAATATCGTTTACGCCTGAGTCCCTTTTAAAAAGACTCGAGCTTTTGTAACCATGGTAATGATTTTTTTCTCGTCTACATTAATGTTTGTATACGGTATGTGTTATAAATTATAGTGACGATTCCCACAAAACTTTTTTACTTTCTGACTTTCAACGAATTCCGTGCACATTTTGTACACGTGTGCATGGCACATGCCGTAGCTTTTACATCATACACCATAGACGATAAATTCGAACAGTTTTATATCAATTAAAATACTTATTTATTTTGTGAGTAATATCTTACGTAATCGATCCAAAGCTCAGAGCGATAACCAGGATGATGGCTCAATCTGTATGTTTAAAATGCTTTGCGTATCTGTAATTTGATCTCCTATAGAAAACCCATATACCGTTACATGACTGCACGTACGTATACCTATGTCTAGGTGTACAGGTACAAAAATGTAAACGCCAGTGGCTATGATCTGGCAGCCATCGCTATGACAACAGAGTACAGTGTCAAGTCATAGTGTTTATTGTACACATGACTGAAGCTGGCCTTGAATTTTATCATCACATAGCGACAGAAATTCTTTCGGATTATTGCGGGAATTTATTAAAGAAAACAACATTCCGCTCAAAATGGAATTCTGAATTCAGAATCCCATTTTCCGGACTCGTAAGTATAAATAACGTTACGGTAATCCGTTCCCCGACATTTCCGTCCGGATTGTGATCATGAGATTTCCGGATTTTCGATGGTCCACTGTAGTGCCTAAATAATGTTGTTTTAATCAATACTTTGAAAAAGCAACATATTGAACTAACAATTCTACAGTAATTGCAATGCTATTTAAAAGGAAACGCGCCATAAATGGTAGTCCAAAATTGACAGCCAATTGGAATCAAGTGATGTAGGAGTTGACTAATGAGAAGTATCGTAAGTGTTTACACACTGGAGTGTGTAATCATAAACGATAAGTGTACCATAGATTTTTTTCCATTGTGGAATATGCATTCTCATTGGTTTGACGTTTGCGGTTACTTTCCATATTCTGAAAGAATTCAAAGTCGATTGTTTTGGACGCCACACACGAAGAACAGTTCTCACGAAAAAAAATTAAAAGCGACACAGTCATTGGCCGACTAAAACTAATCTCTAAGATATTAATCCGCCACAACTGCATTATTTAAACACAATTAAAGGCATGATTCTAGATCAGACATGTAGTAGTACCAAGAAAGGATTTTTAGTATTGTCAGAAAGGACAAACAATATTATGGCTCTGCACGTATATAAGGGTGTTAGAATTGTATCTCCTCTCCTATTGCAATGTTGCGTGATCGTGAAAAGCGACTAAATTCACGGTCTGATCTTTTCTCTCCTTAAAATAATAGCACTTATGGCAATAAACCATATAGTGCGGTTATCGGAGGGCACCTGTTGATTTGGTAACGTGATACGTAAAAAAGTTATATCAGAACTGCTGACGAGTTATTCCCCCTTTTTAAATGAATACAACTTGGTACAACGACAGCTTTGAAGTTTATGTTAAAAAATAATTGGTTTGAACACTCAATTTCTTCACCCTCCCTGAAATCCCTCCCATTGTTGGTTTTTGTTTCTGCTGTGTTTGTTTGTTTTGTTTGTTTGTTTTTTTTTTTTTTTTTTTTTTTGTGTGTGTTTCAGCCATGGTAATAGAAGGCAGGATCGTCACGGCTCCTGGACATTGCCCATGGTTCTACTGTTTTTATCAAAAAACTATTCCACAACTCATTGGACTTTGTGTTATAGACAGAATTTTCCGTACGGTTTCTGGTGTTGCAGATTTCGCAGTACATATTAATGATTTATATTGATTGAATTTATTGTTTAATTGATTGAGGATGGTTTCCCAGAATCAATCAATTTATTTGATTGATGGCTTGCCATTATGGTCTATTGATGGACCGGCGGCTATCTTAATTGGTGGATTACTGTTTCCCAGAATCTATCAATTAATTTGTGTTGCAATTTTGATTGCCATTATGGTCTATTGACAGACTGTGCAGTCATATGTATATATTCATTAAAGCTGTGACCATAAATCCAAAATTGAAATTCTTTGTTGTCTGTGCATCTAATGATAAACACGTTATCGTTAAAGTCTCCCTTGACACCGCCACTTTAGCGTTTGTCCTTGTAAGGAAGGGTATGGGTTCTGTCTCTTGGCCGGGACACACCATAGTCTATGAAAGTCGTAGCTTCTACTAATGCGTACCACTCAGCATAAAGGGAGTGGGACGACTGATACCGGGTGGCGTGTGCTTGTATGGTGTTTTTGGGCGTCACGCTTCAGTGAAATGGCAGTAAAAAAGTAAACAGTTCCTCTATCACAAGAAGACACAACACGAATATACCAAAGTCTCACAGAATACATGGGAGGCCTTAAATGACCCTAGTTGTTATTTTGTATCGAAAATATGCCAGAAACAATTATATTTTTGACAAATGAACACGTCTCCTTTCGTTTTAAATTAACTGATTTGGAGAATTCAATAAGCTATTCACCACGAACCTACAAGTGTATTTAATGCAATGACATTTTATCGACTATTCGAAGTTCAAAATTCACCAATATTATAAAGTACGCTTCAAGAAACCAAACCTATTTTGTTTAAAGTAAATGGAGGACCGATATAAGCCAACAATTAGCATTTTTCATAACATAATTAGAATTATCCATATCAATAAATCGACATTTCAGGCTTTACTATAACTGCCGTTATGTCCACGATACCAGATCATTTGACCAATCACATTCCTACTAGAAACTTTGTTTGAAAATTTTTAGCAAGCAACATCAGTAGTCATATTTATTATGTACATCAATGATACAAACTACCTTTCTCGAGGTTGATAGTAACCCCGTAATATAATAAGGTGATATCATAAATGTTGTTGTTGAATGATTAGATTATTCAACATATTCTTCCCTTTGATATATGTTTTCGGCTTATTTTTTTTACTAAGAATTATTCAAAAGTATACTGACGGACCATACTGCATGAAAACATTATAACATTTTATGATATATAGTCAAAATCAAGTAAATATGATATGATAATGCCTGAACCTTACATTAATTATACATGTATTGTGTTATTCCTTAACGGAGTGATAGCAATAATGAAAATTCATACCCTGTTTTCTTAATGAATGTCACAGGTTGAGACATGTGTAAGAGCGTAAAACATTATTATCAAGGATATCCACCTATGGGTGAAAAGTCATATTGTTTTTATTCTGTGTTTTTTATTATTATTATTCTGCAGAGAATGATGTAAACATAGGATATTCGAAATGGTAGGAGATATTGCATTGTGCATGTCACTATATTGAAGGCGTGCAGGCAGGACCTTTATGTTGATCAAAAATCCAATATGGCCACTATAACCTAATTTCCGGTTTAAACTTATGTCAATATTTCGTTAACGGCTTGGCGAATTTCTCTTTGTTTTGGAAATGTTATGTAGAATCAAAAAGGAGCAAATAACTACCGTAACACTTTTCTGTGAAACTTTCGGTTGGAAATAAAGGTCAAAGCTCAAAGGTGCATTTTCGAAAAAATCATTGAAAAATCTACTTTTTCAAGTTCTAGAAGGCCCATAGATCTAGACATACTACTAGGTCAAAAACCTAAAATCTTCAAATCCCTTCTAGTGAAGTTTTATAAAGGCTAGTGACCTAATATAGGCACGTAGCATGCTGACATAAATAATTACCACGTTTATAAGTATGATAGACCTTGAACCATACTCAAGGTCACAGGCGCCAAAAATACCTAAAAGCTTCAATGCCAACGACAACTTAGGAATCATCTTACTACTCGGTTTGAAATTCTCCTGTCTCACCCTATAGGGGGTGAAAAAATCTATTAATCATTCATTTCCACATATGAGAGAGCATTTTCTCATACCTCGACGTTTTATTGCAATTTTACTACCAGCGATTTTGAAATAAATTCAGAACAAACCTCGATTGCAAGTCAGTTCTCCATACATGGAAATTGCCTTATATTTTCAACGCAAATTTCCTTGTTTGTATCTTTCATTTAAAGTAAACTCAGCCTAGTACGATGGCCGACAAGAGCCTGGCAAAAAGATATGAAAAAACTGTAACGCTTTTTATCATGGTACAGTTTTTTCACATGTTTGTGTACCATGAATGGTACAAAAACATAAGAAAGCATGGTACACAAAGATGTGAAAGCAGTATTTATGTGAGCAGTCACTTTTATATCTTTCTGTAACAAAACAGCGGCCGAAAACAGCCATGGTACAGAAACATGTAAAAGGCGAGAGACTCAAAGGTTACTGAGTTTGACAAATGACTTCCCGATAAAGTTGTCAACAGTTAGATTGTATACAGCTTCACGGGAAAATACCATAAAACAATTAAACAAATACTTTAATATCTATATAATAGGAATGCCCACATCTTACAGGTTTTATTTAACAATCGTAGGCCCTAAGTTACACCCGAAAAATAGCAATATAGTTTTGTTTCTGTTTGTCCTCAGATGTGCTTAACGACATTTTACGCTTGTTGTGAAGCCCTTATCAAATCGCTGCTATTCGGGGTCAGCTTTGGTCATGGTGTTTGATAACAACATTACAATGCTCCTTTCACATCTTTGTGTACCACAGTTTCACGTGTTTTTGTACCACTGATGGGACAAAAAGATGTGAAAGCTCAGACCCTTTCATATGTTTTTGTACCATGCTTTCACATGTTTTTGTACCACCGATGGTACAGAAAGATGTGAAAGGTAAATCGTTTCACATGTTTATGTACCACGCTTTCACATCTTTTTGTACCATCAGTGGTACACAAACATGTGAAAAGAAATTAGCTTTCACACCTTTTTGCCGGCTCATTTCGGCTATTGGTACATAAACATGTGAATGTAATCTGAATTTTCTCGAGATGTTTATAATCTTTCTGTACCGCACTTTCACATGTTTTTGTACCATATTGTGGTACAAAAAGATGTGAAAAAACTGTACCATGATAAAAAGCGTTACAGTTTTTTCATATCTTTTTGTCAGGCTCTTGTCGGCCATCGTAGCCTAGTGACTGAAATGAAATATTTGAATTATGCGTACCATAAAATGATAATTTTCTTGACATCACGGGCTGTATTACGTGTGTAGTCATGTAATACAGCCTCAGGCGATATGATGGTATTGCCCGAGACCAGCAAGTATTTTACTGGTATGTATGAGAGAAAATAGCACAATTATATCTAGATTGGATTATTAATGGAAAGTCAGATGATCATTGATAAAAACACTTCTCCTGAAGTGGTTTACATAGAATAAAGAAAGCTGTGACGACCAGAAAACAAAAACTGACAAATGAGGTTTTGTTAACTATTAACACATGAAGAAATATATCTAAAATGATTCCGTAAAATGAATATTTTTAATAGACATTAAATGCGTCTTCACATGAAAAAAATGGAAATTTCTATCAGAACGCCTTACTAATGGCCTACAACCAACATATATATCAAATGTCGAACACGTTTTGGTATTTAGATAGTATACCCCTCTGTTGTCGTACAAACGTGTACATGTAAAAGGTTTTCTATTTATTTTACTGTCCATAGCTCATAAAAGTTATGCATATTAACATAACCCATTAGCACCATTCAGCGCTCGACAATAAAGGTTAAGTGAAAAGTTAAGAATAAAATTGAAATAAATTCATCTGAATATGGGCAAGATTGATGATTACTGAACTCCTCTATTGACGCCATTTGCCTTTAAATTAAAACTTTTCATAAATGACAATTTGAGCGATCAATGTGAAGAAAAAGAGATTATATTTCATAATTTATACTTTTCGTCCAAACAAGAATATTCGAGATGTGTTCAAACTTTGATTTGTTTTGAAATGAGAATAATGTTTATGTTTTCTAGCCAAATGAAAACATTGCAGCTTTCTTTCTTTTGAAGATAATCAACTTTTTGTGTCCCTCTTTTCTAATTGCAATATCAAGTCTAATCGCCCATCGCAAAAAAATGACCAAACTTCCAAGTAATTGCAACGTAAATAATTGAAGTGTTTCAGTAACTTTATCATACTGTCTTTACTATTAAGCCATGATATCTTGCTTTCAAGTTTGGTTGGGAATTTACAATAATGAAAATGAAATGAAAATCATCTTCCAAAGAATGTTCCATGTTGTGTATATACATGTATGAATGTGTGAACGACGAGAGGAGCATATCAATCAGTGAAACATTTGTGATCCCCTGATTTAATTGCATCAGATGTACCACCATTGTGAAAAACAGTAATGGAAATATATATACAGTTAAATATTTCATTACTATCGAGACAATGGGCCATAAAGAGAAAAAAAAATATAGCTCAACACCCTTTTTTGCTCTCGGACAAATCTGAAGTTATATGTATGAGTATGAATGTGTTAAAGGGACAATTCAGTGAGGCTAATTCGTTACATAACCACAAAGCAAAAATATGACATAAATATATTGTTCTACATTTCTTATGAAACATATGACAAGAAATAGTAACAAATTCCACAACATTGTTAGGCATTTTGATTAATACCATTGAAATTCCAAATCGTTGATCAATACGATTAAGCAGATACAACATGTACGCTGTACCCTTACCCGAGTCAAAGTCACGCACGTTAAACAAATGCAATACATATATATAACCACTGAAGAGTTGATGAAATTATTTGTAGACAAGAGCATGCATCTTATAATGTTAACACAACTGTAAGAGCATTTTGAGTAGTTCTAGACAAAAAAATCTTTATTACACAGGCAAGGGTCAGGGTCCGGCATACAAGGCTATGTGTAAAGGCGATTGAACATTTCACATACAATTGACTACAGTGGGCTTTTCTGGAATATCACAGTAAAACCAACTCATCTAATTTCCATTAGAACTGGTTTGTTTCCGAAATACGTGCAAGTTTTAATATAGTCTTAGACCGAATTGCCTCTTTTATTGTGTAAAATAAAAATAGAAAATGAATAATGTATTTCGAGGAACTTTTCGATGAAAATGAAAAACGCAAGACATAAATATATCGACACAAAATAAAATATTGTAACTGTTAGCAATAATTGTCATTAATCTGAATTTTCTGAAAAAAATAGCTGATAATACAGTTATAAATATTATCAACTTCATCAAGTTATACACGGTCTTACTAATGAATAGTGTAATGGGTTTCCCTTCATATGATATTTATGATACGAGTGTAGATTTTTTTTTCATTTGTTTGCATGATCGATCAACCGTAGGCACTTACGAATTTTATTCGATAAACAGGATAGATATGTAGACACAGTTTTCTGAAAGTGATAAATGTGGATGAGTAAGTCAAACTCTACTTGTCAACTTTACAATAGAAAACCACAGAAAAAACGGTATTGATATATAACGGATATATTCTTCGAGAATCTTCTGATACATTCATATTTTAGAACATTATTTCAAGATAATCCTTTGTTAAATGTAGAATTCGCAAACTATACCAATACAAACGTTGAATTTTGACGGCCAATGTTAAAGCTGAGATGGATAATTGTCTTGCTACCGCTGTTACATGTGTTGTGATATCTAATGTATGTAAAAATAACACCATTTTCAACTAGATTTGATCGCGATCAAAACACGGGATTTCCACCTATGTGATGATATAAGTAATGTTAGCGAACGGGCGATTGCTTGAACGAACGGGCGATGTCACTCAATATTAATCAGAAAGCGTTTCTTACGAAAGTAGTCTGGTCCCACCGAAAAACAGATTTAGGGGAATCCCCCTTTGGGCAGAAGATTTCATAGAGAGGTGAATATATAGGAGCCTGCTGATTGGATATATTCAGGGTACACCAGTTAATGGTTTATGTGTGGGTCGGACAATACATGTAGATGTAAAATTTGTAAAGAATTTTGATAACTTCATTTAACCTGAATAGTAGCAAACGTTAACACGGTCCTCTATGGGAATTTATTTGGTTCTGTGATCTCAAAACGGCCGGGTAGTTTCTCAAAATAGCACCGGTTGTGTTTGAACATCCGGTGTCACAGGTGACGGCTCTGCCACACACATAAAAGGTTTTTAAACCTGTCAGTTATTATGTTTGTGCATTACTTTTATTGTTTGTTTGTTCAAATGTACGTCCTATTAACAGCTAGGGTCACGTAAGGACGGCCTCCCATGTATGCGGTGTAGTTACACATGTACGTGTATTTAGGCAAACACGTGTACATTGTTCATATATACGTGTATATGTAGTGTGATAGAACGGGTTTCTATCATTGTTGCATTTATTTCTACAGTATGTATATTTGTTATTGCACTCTTCTAAGTCTTCACTTCAGTGATCTGTTTATGTATATTTGACCCAAATTCAGGGGAACACCGTGAGAACAGGTCTTATCTAGGGTGTGTTTGCTGTTTAGCAGTCACATTCATCAACCTAGTTGTCCTCATGATCACCCCGATGATGACCGCTGGCCGGAGTACACGTGTGGTACACTTGGGAGGTGTTTATCAGTCAGTTGAGTCTTGTCTGTTTTAAGCGGAAGTTATATTTAGTGTGTAGGTGGGTTGTTTGTAGCAGCGGTTTCACCTAAATATGGTGCTCTGTCCGGACATCCGGACATTGACCAATCAGTGGTCACTTTGGGGTACTGGGTTGATGAGTTGTTTATAAGGGCTGCTTCTAAGAAGCTTTGGTCTTGACTTAGGGAATAGGTAGGGAGCAGAGCTAGTTGCCTCCGTAGGGTGTTAGGCTTTGTTTAGGGAAGCGTGTAATCACACAGGACTGAGCTAATTAGGCCTAAGTTTGGCTATAGTTAATCTTGGTTACATTGCAACTGCTTCGGCACTTATATCTCTTATTGTTATCTGTCTTAACGGGCACTATTGTGAATCTTCTATGTAATACTTAATCTACTTGTCTTTTATATAATAAAAAGTTATTTGTACCTGTATTTACCTAGTTGAGTTATTGGATTAGTGTCAGTGCTTCCGCTACATCCTAGAGATCGAACCTGTTGAGATACAGGCCTGTAACTGTGGAGGAACAGGATCCGTAGAGGATTTGTGACGACTGTGGACTCTGTTTGTATACTAAAAATACTATACGATCACGATTTGGGACTTATACATATAACGGGAGATACAGTCGGATCGCCCCTCCTGGTCTCTTGTGGAAAACCCTCCCTATTACAGTAGCACTTAAAACATCCCGAAAAGTATTGAAAACTAAATGTAAAAATACTTCGAACGGCCGTGTGTAAGAAGATTGAGCCCAGGACAGAATTTTAACCCGGCCGCTGATTGGCTGGCTTATTATGAATTTTGCAAAATTAAAATGTTTTCTGACAGGTAATTATTCTTGATAACCGTGATATGAATTTGGAAATTCCGATTGAGATTTAGGTTCAAAATATCCATTTTGATAATGAATAGGTAAACACATTAGAATTTCAGGTTTTTTAAAAGTGCAAAAATTCTCCTTATCTTATGAAGATCTTGGACCAATGCGGATAAAACAAGTACGATTAGAGTTTTAGTATTAGATACCGATTATCTCCTTTGGCCACATGCCACATCATGTAATCACACCTCAAAATCGCTGAAAGTTCTATACCTCCGCCATTTTGGAATCATATGACATTGAAATTGGTCATTTTTGTGTCTGAAAAGCATGATCTTTCACATCCAATTCAAAACATTTCACCTTTGAATTTTCATGAATTACGCTAAATTTACGTTAAAAAATGAAACGAAACGCCAATATTCGAGGGCTATATTTTTCCGACATTTTCAAATTCATGTCTTTGAAAATTAAAACCTGTACAGACAATAGGCTAAATCTTACATTTACAAAAATTCCAACACTCAACATGAGATGATAAAGGCCCTACGAGCTCACAAATAACGGAAAAAAATAAGAAAAATGAAACAATTGCCATATTTGGAGAGCTATATTTCCGCCATTTTTTCTATATAACCCCTTAAAAAATAAATAACTTTTGAAGACAAAGTTCATACAACATAGGTATTGAAAAACAACATCTACACATAATTCAACATACAGGTTTAAAGGCGTTGAAACGTCTCGTGCAAGGACAAATATAAACTAAAAATTTCGATTTTCGATGTCCTATATCTCCGCCATTTTGAATCTTATGACTTGAACTTGTCATTTATGTGTCTGAAAGCATGATCTTTCACATCCAATTCAAAACATTTCACCTTTGAATTTTCATGAATTACGCTAATTTACGTTAAAAAATGAACGAACCGCCATATTCGGAGGGCTATATTTTCCGACATTTTCAAATTCATGTCTTTGAAATTAAAAACCTGTACAGACAATAGGCTAAATCTTACATTTACAAAAATTCAACACTCACATGAGATGATAAAGGCCCTTACGAGCTCACAAAATAACGGAAAAAAAAAGAAAATGAAACAAATTGCCATATTTGGAGAGCTATATTTCCGCCATTTTTTCTATATAACCCCTTAAAAATAAATAACTTTTGAAGACAAAAGTTAATACCATAAGGTATGAAAAAATCAACACTGTACATACAGGTTTAAAGGCGCTGAAACGTCTCGTACAAGGACAAATATAACTAAAATTTCATTTTCGATGTCCTATATCTCCCGCCATTTTGAATTCTTATGACCTTGAACTGGTCATTTTATGTGTCTGAAAGCATGCTCTTTCACATCCAATTCAAAACATTTCTCTTTGAATTTCATGAATTACGCTAAAATTTACGTTAAAAAATAAACGAAAACGCATATTCGGAGGGCTATATTTCCGCCATTTTCACATTCATGTCTTTGAAATTAAAAACCTGTACAGACAATAGGCTAAAGCTTACATTTACAAAAATCAAACACTCTACATGAGATGATAAGGCCCTACGAGCTCACAAAAAACGGAAAAAATAAGAAAAAAGAAACAAATTGCCATATTTGGAGAGCTATATTTCCGCCATTTTTCTATATAACCCCTTAAAAATAAATAACTTTTGAAAGACAAAAGTTCATACAATCACAGGTTATGAAAAATCAACAACTGTACATACAGGTTTTAAAGGCGCTAAAACGTCTCGGGCAAGGACAAATATAAACTAAAATTTCGATTTTCGATGTCCTATATCTCCGCCATTTTGAAACATATGACCTTGAAATTGGTCATTTTATGTTCCTGAGAGCATGATCTATCATATGCGCTATTCAAACCTTTTCTGTGACAAATTTCGTTTTTGACCTTTGTTTGACCCCGTAGCGAACTCTTGACCTTGACATAATCTCTGATAACATGGCATGGGAAAAGCACGCGCAATGTCAAGATCTGTCTGAATAACTAAACGTGAACCATGTACAGCGTACGGTAATGAAGTAATGAGCGTTTAAACTTCGTTCCGAAAAATTTGTTTTTTACGTCTGTGACCTTGACCTTGAACCTTATCGTACAAAATCGAACTTACGTTTCAAGCTCTCATGTACATACATAAACGTGTCCAAATTTTGAGCGCCGTACCTTGTTCCGTTCGTGAGAAAAAGTGTTAAGATGGTTTCGTGGAAATAATAAGAATAATAACTAGATTTGATCGCGATCAAAACACGGGATTTCCACCTATGTAATGATGTAAGTAATATTAGCGAACAGACGATTGCTTGAACGAACGAAAGATCTCACTCAATATTAATCAGAAAGCGTTTCTTACGAAAGTAGTCTGGTCCAACGCGAAAAAACAGATTTAGGGGAATCAAGATTTCATAGAAGAGATGAAATATATCGGAGGCCTGCTGATTGGATATATTCAGGTACATCAGTTAATGGTTTATGTGTGGGTGGGGCAATACATGTGATGTAAAATTTGTAAAGACTTTTGTTTTTGTTCTGTGGTTTCAAAACTGCCGGGTATTTTCCCCAACATAGCACCGGTTTTTCTTAAACATCCGGTGTCACATGTGACAGCTCTGCCACATACATAAAAGGTTTTGAACCTGTCAGTTATTGGGTTTGTGCATTACCTTTTTTGTTTGTTTGTTTGTTTGTTTGTTTGATTAAATGTACGTCCTATTAATAGCTAGGTTCACGTAAGGAAGGCCTCCCATGCATGCGGTGTTGCTACCCAGTTACATGTACGTGTATTAACGCAAACATGGCGATTGTGTACATTGTTCGTGTAGAACTTAAAACATCTCGAAATTAAAATATTCAAGTTGGGTATAGGTAACAACCAGCCAAATGAAAAAAAGACCTTCGAAACGGCCCGTGTGTAACGAAGATTGAGCCCAGGACAGAATTTTAACCCAGCCGCTGTTTGGCTGGCTTATTATGAATTTCAAAATTAAAAATGTTTTCTGACAGGTAATTATTCATTGATAACCATGATATGAATTTGGAAATTCCGATTGAGATTTAGGTTCAAAATATCAATTTTGATAATGAATAGGTAAACACATTAGAATTTCAGGTTTTTTAAAGTGCAAAAATTCTCCTTTTCTTATGAAGATCTTGGACCAATGCGGAATAACTCGTACGAGTTTTAGTATTAGAGGATTATCTCCCTTTCGTGACATCATGTAATCTCAACTACTGTACAAAATCGCTGAAAGGACAATTGATGTTCTATACCTCCGCCATTTTGAATCATATGACATTGAAATTGGTCAAAATATGTGTCTGAGAGCGTGCCCTTTCACATTCGATTCAAAGCCTTTTTCTTGGAAATTTCTTAAATTACGGTAAAATTTACGTTAAAAAAGTGAACGAAACGCTATATTTGGAGGTCTGTATTTCCGCCATTTTCTAATTCGCGATTTTGAAATTATAACCCTCTACAGGCAATATGCCAATGTCTACATTCACATAAATCAACACCCTAAATTAAATGATAAAGGCTCTACGAGCTCACAAATTACGTAAAAAAATAAGGAAATGGAACAAATTGACATATTTGAGGAGGCTATATTTCCGCCATTTTTCTATATACCCCTTGCAACTCATTTGTTTTCAAAACAAAAGTTCATACATTCACAGGTTACGAAAAATGCAAGGACTGTACATACAGGTTTAAATGCGCTGAAACGTCTCGCGCAGGGACAAATATAAAACTAAAATTTCCGATTTTTGATGTCCTATATCTCCGCCATTTTGATCTTATGACCTTGAAATTGGTCATTTTATGTGTCTTAGAGCTGCTCTTTCACAATCCTATTTCAAAACATTTCTCTTTGAAATTTCAAAATTACGGTAAAATTTACGTTAAAAAGTGAACGAAATGCCATATTCAGAGGGGCTATATTTCCGCCATTTTCAAATTCATGACTTTGAAATTAAAAGTCTGTACAGAGAATGTGCCAATGTCTATATTTACAAACAATCAACACCTTACAATAATGATAAAGGTGCTACGAGCTCAGAAATCACGGGAGCAAAAATAAGGAATGACACAAAATTGCCATATTTGGAGAGCTATATTCCCCGCCATTTTTCTATATAACCCCTTGCAACTCATTTGTTTTCAAAACAAAAGTTCATACCAACACAGGTACGAAAAATCAAGACTGTACATACAGGTTTAAAGGCGCTGAAAACGTCTCGCGCAGGGACGAATATAAACTAAAAATTTCGATTTTTGATGTCCTATATCTCGCCATTTTGAATCCTATGACATTGAAATTTGGTCATTTTTATGTGTCTTAGAGCAATGCTCTTTTCACATCTAAATTCAAAACAATTTTCTTTGAAAATTCATAAATAAGGTAAAATTTTCTTTAAAAAAAATGAACGAAACGCCAATATTCGGAGGGCTACATTTCCGCCATTTTCAGTGCTTTGTCTTTGAAATTGAAACCCGAATACAGTATAATATTTAAAGTCTACATTTACAAAAATCAACACCCTACATTTAATTATGAAGGGCGCTACGAGCACACAAATTACGTTGAAAAAATAGGAAATGGAACAAATTGCCATATTTGGAGAGCTATATTTCCGCCATTTTTCTATATAATCCCTTTAAAACCATAACTTTTGAAGACAAAAGTTCATACAACAGCGGTATGGAAAAATCAACACGTACATACAGGTATTAAGGCGCTGAACGTCTCGGAGACGTGGGCAATATAAACTAAAATATCAAGTTTTGATGTCCTCATATCTCCGCCTTTTGGAATCATTACCCTGAATTTGGTCATTTTATTGGCTGGAACATGCTCTGTTTCATATTGCGCCCTTCGAAAACATTTGCTATGGTAAAGTTTTCATTTTTGAAACCTTTTTGTTTGACCTGAATTTGACCCCCTAGTGAACTCGTGACCTTGACATAATTTCTGTAACATGTAATGAAGAAAAAACGTGATTTATCGTGATCTACATGGAGAATGAAACGTACATGTTTGTGTAGCGTACGGTTTATGAAATTATGAAGCGTTTAGTTCGTTCGAAAAAAGCAGTTTTTTACGTCTGTGAACCTTGACCTTGACGTTATCCTCCAAAATCGGGAGTAGCATTTAAGAACTCATGTACGTACATAACGTCTCCAAATTTCACGCTCCTACACCTTCTTATTTATTACGAAGAAGTCCGTTTAAAAGATTTAAAGCTTTTTGGAACCCTGTGGACCTTGAATGAATGTCAAGGTCAATAAAACAGCATAAGTTCTGATAGACATTCGTCCTGCTATGTCTTACAAAAAAAATCCCCAAGGCCATGTTTTTTTTTGGGGTTGGGGTTAAGTATTAAAGGCGCTGGAAACCTTAAAATATTTTTGGCGGGAAAAACGCCAAATAGCCTTTTTTCAAAAGGCCTATATTCTCCGCCATTTGGATCAATGACCTTAAACCTTGTCATTAATATTTTCTGAGGCATGCCCCTTTTCTATCCAACTTTCAAAAACTTTTCTGTGGTGAATTTCGTTTTTGACCTTTGGTTTGACCCCGTAGCGAAACTCTTGATTTTTTGACATAATCTTCTGATCACATGGCCATGGGAAAAAGCCACGCGCATGTCAAGATCTGTTCTGAATAAACTAAACGTGAACCATGTACAGCGTACGGTAATGAAGTAATGAGCGTTTAAACTTCGTTTCCAAAAAAATTTGTTTTTTACGTCTGTGACCTTGACCTTGAAACCTTTCGTACAAAATCGAACTTACGTTTTCAGCTCTCATGTACATCACTGGTCCCATTTGAGCGTCGTGGAATCCTTGTTCCGTTCGTAGAGAAAAAGTGTTAAAAGGTATTGCAGTTGAAGTTTGAAAGTCCAGAGACACGACAGGTAGTGATCCATTCAATTGATTTTATTTTCCCCAATTCTTTAAAATACAATTTTAAAACATCTTTTTCAATGTAAGAAAATCTTTTAAGTGACACATCAACTAAACCATAAGTATGGGTACTGTCCTAGACAGTAGGTAGCTAAATCGACAATTTTGTCGGGTCATTTCAATTCACCTTTTTTCATATAAGCTCTCATCCTAAACACATACATAAATTCATAAAAGACTAGGACAAATATGGTGCATAAATGCTGTTGTTATCTACGGGTGTGGAAGCCTATAAAGCTTTCATACATTTTTGTACATACTGAATGATTTTCACGGATCACCACCGAAGTGTACATGACCATGTTTTCGCACAATTCATGTAGGTATAGTACTATGGAAGCGATGTCTATAACAAGTTTTTGAGTTTTTGAAGGTCATATAATAAAAATAGAGAGATATTGCTCATGAAATTGGCAATTTGAATCATCCAAAGTTAAATAACGATCGCGCGGTGGTCGGCGTATGATCTCTCGAATTGGCGTCGCCTTTTGCACCATGATTTAACTCACTTACTAGTTATGAAAACCACACTATATTACTTACGTAGAATGGCTTTACGAGACTGCAAAGAACAACAAAATTGAATAAAGAGCTGGCTTTCACTTTTCATATATTAATATACATTCGTTCTACATGAATGCTGTGTTAGTCTGGCCGCACTTGGACGCGCATGTGTAACGCGGTAATGATCATCATATAAACAAACATAACATATACATATACTGAATCACAAAATATTGAGATGGATCTAAAGTATATAAGTATATTTCATATCCATCTTAGGCGTGATCCGTTCAATTTGCACATTCGGTATGTTTCAGAAACATAAAGTTATATAATTTGTCCTTTCATCTATGTTGCGTTTGTTGAATGTTGGTAAATGATGTTTCTCTACCAAGGTATTTTGTAAAGAGACTAGTAATAAGTTGAAAAGTTTGAAAGCCGAGACACGACAGGTAGTGATCCATTCAGATGATTTATTGCAATCAAGTTTCCATTAAAGTGCAATTTAAATAATATTTTTTAAACGTTAGAACCTTTAATAGACAACATCAACTTAGACCACAATTATGGCACTGTCTAGACCCAGTAGGTAGCTAAAATCGACAAGTTTGTCGGTTCATTTTATACATTTATTCACAAAAAGCTCTCATCTTAACATACATAAAGGCGTTAAAGACAAGAACTAATATACTACTAAATATGTCTTGGTTACGGCTGCCAATATAAAGCCTTCATACATGTAATGTTTGTCTGTGCTTTGAATGATTTTCACGGGATCTCAGCGAATTTACAATTTGGTGTTTAACGGCCATTTGTCGCACATTGTCACGTAGGCATGATACTATGGAACGATGTCCTATAAACAATTTTAAGTTTCAATGTCATCGCATACAAAATTGGCAAGATAGTATTGGCTCAATGAAATTGGCAATTTGATCATCAAAGTTAAAATAACGGATCGCGAACGGGTCGACGAGATCATCTCGAATTGCGTCCTTTTTGACCATGATGTTAAGTTAACTTACTAGTTACTGAAACCAAGGTATAGAATGTTATTTACGAAGACTGACGTTAAGGACAAACTTTGTTAAAGATTGTGCTTTCAAAGTTTTCATAAATATTAATACATATACATTGGTTGTTTGAAATGCCAGGGGCGTAGGAAGCGGGGGTTTTCAAAATTGCGCCGCCGTATCCCCGGTATTCATTAATTTCCATGTTAGCGACGCCGCTGTCTAATAGGATGTGTACAAGGAAATTTGGCTCCCGACCATTACGTTGTCATCTTCATACGCCACTGAATGCTGTTAGATCTGGCGGCCACTGGAGACGCGCATTGTTACGTGTTAATAACCACATATAAAATATACAGAGACTTGTTTATACAAAAGTGACGGCTTCATTTCACATAAACCAGCACAAATGTTGAAGATTTCATTTATAATATAGTATATTTAAAATTATCCCATCTTTGGCAGTGATCGTATCAATGCACATGTATGTTCCACAAAAAGTTATAATTTTGTCCTCCATCTATCTTGCATTCTGTTGAATGTTGTAAATATGGTTCTTCTACACAGTGTATTTTGTAAAATCAGACTAATAATACAGTTTGAAAGTCAAGAGAACACGGCAGGTAGTGATCCATGTTAGTTGATGTTTATTGCGTCAAGGTTTATTAAAATGTATTTGAAAAATCATTTTTAAACAAAAAAATTTAAGTGACAACATCATCTCAAACCACAAGTATGGTCACTGAGTCTATGACCCAGTTAGGTAGCTAAATCGAATCAGAAGTTTGTCGGTCTGTCTACAGTTTTAAATGCGTCGAAGTCCAGATGCAGCTGAGAGATACGTCGTCTTTAAGATAGTCCCTCCAACTTTCTGACTACTTAAGACTTTAATGTACTTTATTACAGCAAGGCAAACAAAAATATGCCCATCTTTTATTTATGTGTTATTTGGGATGTGGCATATTGATTTCAATCGTTATCCGTTCTTTAACTTCTAAACTTTTTTCAGCGCTGTTTGTTCGTCAATGTTGTGCAAATTGTGATCAAGTCATATTCGTTGCGTATTTCCACCACGCTGTCCGTCTGGTCAGTTTGTTCGTGTATTTGTTTGTTTGTCCTGTCCTGTCTGAGTTAATACAAATCATGTCTGGAAGTAGTGGTGTTCTGTCCTGTAAGGTACGTGTGTATAGACAGTGGAGGAAGGGCCACGTTGAACCCGTATACAACTAGATACATAGCGGACTACTAAGATACATTGCGTGTATAATTATTTTTTTTTCGTTCGTTCTTTTTATTTTTTGTTCGTTGGCTCTTTTCGTTTCGTAATTTATTATTCTTTTTTTCTTTCGGGCGTCCGTTTGTTCGTTCTTTCGACCGTTCGTTATCTGTGGTGTAGATGTACATCTTTTCATAATATTTATGGGATTACAGAGTGTAAGGGGTCAAAGGGGAGATAATTTACGTTTACTACTTTCTACGAAATTTACGGAGTTCCAGAATTTGAATTTGTGTTTGTATTTATTGGAGTCTTGATAAAAAAGTTCGAATGGACGGATGTTATATATATGGGATTGGATGTAATTTTTTTTCTTATTGTCATATCGGCTTATGAATAGCAGTTCTAAGCTATCTACAATGCCCGTGGAGCGCGTTAGCCTTCCGGGTGGACCTTG
>SAYR01013183.1:119747-177299 GCA_004382745.1 Argopecten irradians irradians | reverse complement strand
GGAGAGGATGCGAGCACAATAATAGTTAAAAAGATACATCTTCCCAGACTTAGTTTTGGTAGAGGACCTAACAGTCTATAAGACTTACTAAATGGTTCCCATCAAAATGCTTGGAGATGGGGTGCAAAGGTGCAACAGGGTTTTCTGATTAGGGTTCCCTACCACGCGTGACAAGTTATGACAAGACCCTACAAAAATCATCCACTCCCGTTCAACTTGGGCAAAGAAGTGATCTAAGATCCTGTTATAAGTCCTTGGTCACACCTAGATGCCCCTGCCCCATAGGTACGGTCTGAGACAGAACTCAGAATATCTTGCCTATACCGTGCGGTGGGGACAACTTATTTGATTGACAACTTTCCAGTCTTCCTCGGGAGACACATCAGGGGGGCGGCCATCTTGCGCATCAACACAACCTGAAACTGCGAAAGTAACAAGAACCGGGACTTTCTCAGCCTCTTCCTCACTCAAAGCCCGATTAACAACATAAGGAGATTTCAGGATCTTTCTCCCTGTTTTTCCCCCTTTTACGTATAAGCTCCTCTCTAGACAAAGATGATTATTATATATTCTCAAGACGAAGAAGTACCCTTGTTTAGGAACCAACTCTATTACTATCAAAGTCTAGCAGGATGTGCTCAAAAGATCACACTTGGCTCCCGAACTATCCTCTATATAATGAGCCAAGAAAGTGTCACCTAACCCTGGACTATAATGATCCTCAATACTGCAACATCAAGAAAACCCTTCTTACTCATTGAACGAGTTACCGGCACAAGAAGGGAAAATACCAAGGAAATTCCTGGTTGAATAGTCTCAGCATATTATTTTTTGGTACTGGACACTAAGGGATCTACCCTAACTTTCCTCTTCCAGCCAAAGTTCATTGCCTAAAAATGAGCGAACACGCCCTCTATGGGAAGTTCCGGGTCTTAACACCAATGGTGACAGGGCCCAGTAACCAGTCTGACTGTTAAATAAACACAATGGAGAGGCAACATTACAAAACTAACCTACCCTTAAGCATAAACACTACTACCAGATGAGGTCTCCTCAGACAAAGGCACTACGCCATCTATAATGCAAAGAAATGAGAAAGGCCCCGTATTCTCGCAAAAATCTTCAAGGTTTTCAAGTTGGTAATATCACTAGTAAGTGAAACAACCTTCAGAAATGAAGGGAGAGTAATTCTCCAAGAACACTATCAGATTTCTGAGCTCTTAATCTCAAAACAGACACTTTAGAATCTTCCACAATATGCACTAAAGTTTCTGACTAGGCTTTGACATAGCTTAACACAGGAATGAACTGAACTGTTTAACGCCGTTTGCCTCCGTTACGCTGGAGAGAATAACATTCGATTACATAGGTTGCCCTACTTTTCTTGCAGTAATTACAAACAGGACCAGAAGGAGACCCCACATCCTGCCCTAATGATCCTGTTTTTAGAATCAGACTTAGTCTTATCAAACCTAATTTAGGTTTGTCGTTAGAAAGGGCGCCACTAAAGGTTGGGTTCCAGGCTGAACCAATTTACTAGTTACCATGTGGGGGTAACTGTTTTTTTGTCTTGAGAAACTGTTTTTAACAAATGAGCCTTTGTGGGTGGGAGAGCGTATCATCAGCCATTGTAGCTGCTTCACTAAGTGTTTCAACTTTTCCTTCTCATCTAAATGAGTTTTTTGTTTGTGTGGACCACAAACGTTTTAAACTGCCTCTATGCAACAATAATTGGCCTCAATTTAACCGGAATCCTCACAATTTCTTTAGATCACACCACCTATTTAAATAATTGTTTCCTTTTCTGCTGGCAAATTCTACATGAGTTTTTGTTCATCTGGCTCTTTCCTCGAGTTTCGAATTTTCTGGCGGTAAGCCTCAGGAAACTAACGTCATAAGCTTTCAAAATAGCTTTTCCTTGGACTACTTGGTGAAATTTGAAATATCATCCACAGATAAGAAGAATAAATGTCTTCTAGCTTACCAATCAAGAACACTCCTGAAGAAGCATTTGTAAGCTTACTTCAGGCCATTTCATACTATCAGCTATTTTCTCAAAAATGTAGAAAATACTTGTCAACTTCTTTCTCTTGAAAAGGAGGAAGCTAACCTAATATTTCCCTAGCTGACATCAAAACCTCTGGTTTCCATTGTAAAACCCCTAAAAAGTTGGTATTACTTGAAACCGTCTTGAGAGCTAGCTCTAATTCTTTAATTCTAAAGTTCTTTTGTTCAGCTTTGAATTTTTTTCTGGGCTTCTGCTAGTTCTAACATCTGATCTCTCTCGATCTCTTTTTCTTTTAATATTTCTTTTCATTTCTTTTTTCTCTTAACTCTCTTTCTTTGTCTATTTCTCTTTTTTCTCTAACTCTTTTCTATTTCTCTTCTCTCATTTCTTTCTCTATTTGTTTCATTTTTCATTTCATTCTCTATTTGTTTCAATTTTCATTTCATGTTTAAGTGTTCGCATTTAGGTCTAATTTGGGAATTTCCTGAAGTTGACTGTTTTCTCTATACTATCTAATGCACTAAGAGTCAAATTTGCCATTGTCAAACAAAAATATCTTTAAATTACATTCCTAATTCAGCTTTCCTCAAATAGTTTGATAGTAAGGCCTAAATGTTTACCCAATAATAGTAAATCGCTTCTACTAAGCTTGGCAAAAGAACTTCCAGGGATGCGCTTTAAACAAACTGTTCTACCTGCTAAGTAGTCATATTTTATCTAGCTGTTGGTTTTCCAACATGTAAACTCAAAGTTTGTACCAACAAATTTTGGAAAATTTCTTTATTAATTTATTTTTCAAAGTTAGATTCACAAATTGATTATCGATCTCGGACAAGAGCCCCCACATTCTATTACATGAAGCGAATAACAGAAAGGAGAACACCAGCAGCCTAAATTCAAAAACACAATTTAATTATATATACAATACTTATAAACAGAGATGGTTTAACGATATCTAAAGTAATTGGTGGTGGTACAAGACTTAGTAGATGATTTAAAGTGTTACTTATCTGTATGCGAATGTCCTGGTATAATCCTTGATCCTTCCAGGTTTCTAAATTAACAATAATCACAAATGCCACAAGGAAATTGAAATGTCCACAGATGATTTTGTAAAGTTCCAGGCATATGAATAAATCGCACACAAGTGTTGTTAATAATCCACAGAAAAGTCACATAGCTCTCCCAAATAGAAATCTTATATGGGCTGTAACAATTCTTGAATAATGTCTTATTAGCAAGGTCTCATTACAGTTCTGATTAGCCTTGGACAGGCCTGGAGTATATATAGCTAAACCGTAAATTCATGAATATTTGAGAGAACCTTCTACTTCTTAGAAATATCACTAAAAAACAGTAAACAAGTAAAACACACATCACTTTCTGGAAAATGATCATTCTAGATCTCTAACTTAAACATCAACATGTTTACGCAAACATATTTGTTTTACATGATTATATTCTAGAAAGTTCTATAACCTAAAATAATGATATGACCTTCATAGATGTATTGAATAAAAAAGCCTATAGGAGTTATCTCCGCTTATCTCATAACTACATGTATTTAGTGTCATCATAACAAGACATTTTTTAGAGAGCATCAGGAAAAAGCTTAAAAAGATACCACCTGGAGGAGAAACTATATCCCAGGAAAACAGGCACGGATTAGATTTTTTCCTTGTGTCAGAAAATTTAACTTTTCTAATACAGTTCAATGCAAGTATAGGAGGCAGGATAATAGATCAAGATCATTCATTCCCATCCATTTCACTTAAACTAGACCGGAGTTTTAACAGGTAAAGGCATTTGGAAATTCAATAACAGCTTATTACATTTGATGCCAAACTATCTGTCTTGTTTAAGGAATGTATCTTTGGACCTTAAAAAGAACTTATTGTCTCCCTTTGTAAATCTTTGCCGAATCTATCAAACATTCCAGATAAAGGAATGTCAGTTTACCTAGATGATTCACTTTTTCTTAGAAACTTTACTAACGACCACATTAGAGGCAAAACAATCTCATACTGCACTTAATGTTAAGAAACAGCAAAACCAGGAAACTGAACATAATTTAAAAAATAGAAATTCAAGAACTTGAGTCACAACAAAATATTGGATCTAGCTTTATTGGACTCTAAAAAGTAAAAGAATTAGAAAAAAATCAGAGAGCATAGTAATATAAGGGTAAAGCATGACCAGAATCAAGAGCCAAATGGGTCGAAGAAGGTGAGAAACGCGACTAGGTATTTTTTTAAAGCTTAAAGAAAACAGATAAACTTTACCACAATTCAAAAAATAATTCCAAAAACGTTGAACTGTGACGATGGAAGTGTAATTTCAAAACAAGAAGATTGTCTTAAATGAAGTTCGTAATTTTCATGGAGAAAACTTTAAGGCAATGAGAGTGGAAAGTTGAAGAATAATAAATTTGCATGATTTATTAAAAGAAACATGATATTGTAAAATAAGATATACAAGACGCTGATAAATTAGAAGGTCTATTACATTTAGAATGAAGGCAGGCAAAACTTTAAAAGCATGAAAAAATAATAAAAGTCCTGGTATTGATGGCTTGCACAGCGGAATTTTTAAATTGCTTTTTGGAAGATTTTTAGGAATTTTTGTTGTAAGATGTAATTAATTTGTGGCTTTTGAAAAAAGGTGAAGCTGTCAGTTCTCACGTCGTGGGATATATAAACTGTGTATACCGATAGGTGATAAACTAGGATTTCATAAAGAATTGAAGTACCAATTCACTTCTTCTTACGGGTTATATATAAAATTGCTTCGGAACTTTATTTATCGGGGAATAAGACCTGTCTTAGACATAAATTATTGATAGGGATCAAACAGGTTTTCTTGGCAGTCGTTATATCGGGGAAAATACACGTGTTAATTTATGATTTAATGAGTTATACAGAGAAGAAAATGATAATACCGGGGTATGCTATTAATGATAGATTTTTCCAAAAAAGTCTTTGATTCAGTTTCTTGGAATTTCATCGAAAATGTTTTTAAATTCTTTGGATTTGGATTTGGATATCGAAATATGGATAAGTTGTGTTTCATAAAAATGCCAGTTGCTGCATCATTCAGGGTGGGAACCTATCATCATTCTTCAATGTAGAACGAGGCTGCGTCAGGGCGACCTATCGCCCCCATATATTTTATCCTCTGCGCTGAAGATTTTGGCTATTAAACTGTGAACAATAAAAGATGTTAAAAGGTATTGAAGTAAATAGTTTACCAATTCTTACTGTCACATACGCGATTATACTCTTTAGCTTTAGATGGTTCTGAAAGATCACTAAAAGAATCAGTCAACAGACTTCATTCATGCTAAATTGCTGGTACTTAAATTAATGTTACCAAAACACATGTAGTCTGGATTGGTAGCAAAAATTTTAAGTGGAGACACCTTCCTTCGCAGATTTAAATTTACAAAATGGGGTAAGAGCATAAATTCACTCTTTTAGGGAAATAGACTTCCATGTTAAATTTACATGATAATACCTAAATTGAATTTGATAAAATAAACTAATTAAATTAAAGTCATTGATAAAGCCCATGGAAAGAAGGGTTTTAAATTTCTATTGCAGAAATTCATATTCATTCAAATTCTTTCTTATTTCACAGTTCAATCATCTTTTAGTTGACTTCCGAGCCGGATGAACAGTTTTCTTCAATAAGTAAATTCTAAATTCTTTTGAATTCCTTTGGAACAGTAAAAACAGGATAAAATTAAAAGAGAAGTTGTCATCCAAGATATTTAAATGGGTGGCTTAAAAATGATCAATTTTTAAAAAGCATATTAGAAACATCATTAAAGTTGTCTGGATTCGAAGGCTTTTCTTAGACCCACATCTAAATGGGCAACTTATTTTGAAAAACTATGTCAATATTGATTTTACTTTGCTTAATTGCGGCAATGATTTTGTGCAGATACGTCTTAAAAAATTGCAGTAATCCTTCTGGGTAGAGTGTTTTTAAAGCCTGGTTTCCCATTTGAATTCTTTGATTGAAAAAATAGTCTTTATTGATAATTCCTGTGTTGAAATCTCCACTGTGGTTCAATTTTTGAAAATATACTTATTGGCCACATATTAACAGTCCCTTTCCCTAAGATTTTTTTGGATTCTGATTATAAACGATTAATATCAAGACCATAATACAGGACGTTTTTATTAACAATTTTCAGGAAGTCTTCGTATATATAACGTTAAAATTTCTAATTTCCTTTAGCACCACAGCTAATTGTGTCAGCAGTTATAACCAGTCCATATGTATCCGATGAATTCATACTAAAAGTAAAAAGTACCTTAAATCCATACATACGCAATAAACATTGAAGATATTTCTTGAAATCTCGAAATGGTGCTAAAAGACTTTTATGTATTTTGCATCAAGAGAAATAATGAAGCCAACTGGTTAAAAAAGAAAGTGGGCATAGAACTTTTTGATTTGGATGACACAACATGGGCTATGATATAGCAAAGTTCCTTTCACTGTTTTACCAAAAAATAGCAAGCTGCAGTGGCTTCAATGACAGGAATCAAATCATCATATCCTAACTACTACTCCTTTCTCTTCAAAATACATTTAGTTATATCGCCTTATGTACAGTTTTTGGTAATTCCGGAGAATGAAAGCCACTATTCCAAACATGTACTGTGGGGATGCGCTTTCTATCCCATTTTCTTTCAATAAGCAATCCTTTTTTTTGGTCTGATATCTGAAAACCTCGACAACTGTAAATGCTGAAAATGAATTCTTCTCATTATAAAAAGAATATATCTATAAAATGCGGTGTTTTCAAGCAAGTCACTTACCATAAAATGGGCTGATTTGGGCTTTGAAGACAATTCTATCAATTTGCAAAAATATATTGCATAACAGTAAAGGTAATTTGGAAAAGGAAAAAATTGAAAAAAGATGGGAAACTGGGGAAAATTTTCTAAACTATAGTAGATATTCTTCTCCGCCTTAAACCGCTTCTCCAATGCTACCAACAGTGTTGCTGATTCCAATCTTTTAAGAATTTAAGCAGATGTTTTTTAATTCATATATCATCAAGTTAAATTTGTATTAAATTATCATTGATAGTAACATCCTTCTTTGCTTCGCTTCCTACTCCTCCCAGTCTACCTCCCTCAAATGCTCCCCTTCCATACCGCACTTTTTTTTTCACTCTCTCTCTTTTCCTCTCTAGTCTGCTATAATATTCACACAAAGAAAATGTAAAGTATAGATAAAAGGAGTAAAGAAATGATAATTTACTTTATAAAATTATATATATTCTCTCACTACTGGAAGAGGAAAGCAATAAGGTTAGGTGAGGCACCCTCGTCAGCCAAATAATACATTGTCTGGATCTAACTGTAGTTGGGAGGTAAAAATTGTGTGTCCATGGAGGTGTTTGGTTCATATTTAATATTCTACACAAGTAACTGTACAACAAACATATCGGTATTCATGTGCTTTCTTAAAGCAAGGGTTCAAGTAGACAAGAGGCCTCATGGGCCTTAGCCGGTCAACATGAGTTCGGATACAGAAGAAACAAAGACACAAAAACACTATATATTTGCCGCATCAGGCCTTGAAAACCAGTCAGGTGATTTTATAACTGACTTTTTCAATCTTACGAGGAGTATCTGGTGCCATCAAAATCTGTGAATTCAGAAGATTTTTTTCTTCTTATTTTTAGTCATTCTAACCCTTTTTGGTCCTATGCTGCCCATCTACCCTGGAGGTTTGACGCAGGACCATATGGAATATGGATGATTCTATCACAGGGTGATAATTCTAACCAAAGTTTGGAACCTATTGAAAATTAAGAAAAAATAATGCTCATAAATGTGTTTTTCCAAATATCAATTAAAAATTAGATTTGACCTAATCAGGGGAGAGTCCTGAGATGCAGGGCCATAGAAATTCACATAATTTTTGTAAAGGGCCTTAGAAAAGAACTTTCCCATCTTAATTAGGAGTATGTATTTGGTTCATCAAATTTCGCAATTCAGAAGGAGAACTCTTTTTGAATATTTAGCCATTTTGAGCGCAATTTTTGGCGCCACCCTCTGGTGCCCTTGGGGGTCGGCCAGGACCAATATGGGATATGATGTTAAAAATACTATCTCAGGCTAATAATTCTAACAAACGTTTGACTCATTTCCTATTACAAATGACCCAAATTATAAAGCTAAAGTAATTTGGACCCCCCTCCCCAGGGGGGAACGTGAGACCCCCAGGGTCATTATAATTCACAATTTTGTAAAGGACCTGCAGACCTTTTTAATTTCTATGAAGAGTATTTGATCTATACCATTTCTGGAATATAAACAGAAGAAGATTTTTTGAAGTTTTAGCCTATTTAAAGCGCCCTTTTGGCCCAGCCGCCTCAGGTCCGCCGGGGGGTTTTCTGGACAATATAATTCAGCAATTTTGGTTGACCTTTGGCCTATGGAAGGTTTTGCAAAATTTCAACAAATTTGTTCAGGTAGTTTTTGGAGAGAAGTCAAAAAAAGTAAATTGTTTATCGCAATAGACGACGCACGATCGCAGACGCCGGACAAAAGGTGATTACAATAGGGTCACTTGAGACTTCGTCTGCAGGTTACCTAAAAAGGCAATTTAAGTCAGGACAGTTTCATATTTATACAAAACCATTGGTCGAATGAATAGTTAGTTTCCATTATAGTCCAAAAATTAACACTCATTTGTTTAGCTTTGCCATGAACTCTATCTGCAGACCATTTGGAAAACTTTACAGGCTTTTAAAATGCCTTCAATTAAAAATAGGCCTGAGATTACAAATGCAGTTTTATGAGTTTCAAGTTTTCTTAGCTTTACTTATTTTTTCTTCTCTTTGAAACCCTGCAATTTAAGGAAACATGTCTTTTGAATTTAAATAATAACGTATAAAGTTGGCGCGTTGAATGGATCCTCTCCTGTGTGAAGGGCAACTTAAATAATTATTGTATCATTTCCTCTTTTAAATAATAAAAATCTTAAAACAATTTATTACAAAGTTGAAAATACACGCTGTAAAAAGGTGAAGTAATTTTAATCTTTGTATTCTGTACCCTTACAGACAAGAAATTATATATTACAAAAGTATGGAATACACGCTTGGTTTACAAGGCGAAGTAATGTTACTTTGTTATTATGTCCCTTACAGATCAATAAATCAATATATTACAAATTAATATGAAACACGTATATAGGAATTATCAAAGGCGAATAAATGTTGTATGTGTGTACCCTTACAGACAAGAGATTAATATTTTACAAATTAATATCTAAATATCAACATATAAAGGAATTATCTAACACGCATGTTGTTAGTCACGGAATTACAGAGAGACAAAATTATCACCGGGTGAAGATTTCTGAGCTCTGTATGTTGTTATAGGGTAGATCCAGTGGTCTGTTTAAATTTCTAATTTCATAAATCCCAATATAGTATACCCATGACAGACCAATGCACAGGTTCTGAATACCAATATTTCTCCATTAACACTCCCACATATTAAAATATATGTCATATCATATTCCAAATGGAACAAGAAGCAAAAACAGCCCGAAAGTAGAGGACAAGTGGTAATATTTCTGTCATGAACAGGAATGGCGTATGACAAAAATAATATCATAATCGTTCATGACTATCTTAATATATCAAGATGTCCAGGTGTATTTTTTGTTAATTACAAAACGATTTACCATATAAATAGAGGTTAATCCCTTTTAAATCGCTAAACTCTTTGTCATAAGTTTTTTCATGATTCTCACAAACCCTTGGCCATAAAACATTAAAGGGGAAGGGGAACAGAGGTTTGTAATAAATTTTGGCTGCTGACCGCCCTAAGATAGGAGGGGCGGGCCAATAGGGGAAATCATATGGTTTAATCCTATTAATCGCACTAGTCAGTTTTTCATGAAATTCTAACACATTTGGCCCATAAACATTGTAAGGGGAAAGGGAGTTTGTATAAAGGAGTAAGGTTAAGCAATAAGGGGCAATTATGGCCCCAGGATGTAATAGTAAATTCCAAACAATGTCAAATCTCACAAACACAGCTTTCCCAAAAGAGTTTGAGTAATCGATATTTTTCGCAATCAAAGATGATTTTCCCTTTCCCCCCAAAAAAAACTTTTTTTTTAACATTAAAATTTGTTTTTAAAAGATGGTTAAAAAGAACGATATATTTAGGACATTTCATGCATTTTTATACATTTTTTCTTTGCAAAAATGGCTTCAAAGAAGCGTAGTTTTTCACATTTGGCCGCAGTTTTGTCCAACACGCATTTTTTTTGTCAACAGAACCAACATAAAAATTTGAATCTTTTATAGCAAAATGTTCGAATTTGGACACAAAATGCGGCAATCCGAAAAAAAGAAAATTCTATGAAATTAACGACCAGAGAATCGGCAGCGGCGGTAATAATAACATAAACGGTATCGGGCACGGGGCTATTTTTTATCCGGAAAAAAATAAATCGGAAACATTATACAGGTGTGCTTATATGCTAAGAAATAAATGATAAATAATTAGTGATTTATTTTGATTGTTTTTATGACAATGTAATTAAATTATTACTCCGTGCAGTTAGCGCCTTTTCTCAATTTTCTGTAGCGAAAACGTTGCGAATAACCTAGTGTTCCGTAAATCTTTTTTGCCCGGATTACGGTCCCGCCTTTATAATGTACTCGATGTTTTTGAACACGGCGTAACTGGCGATGTATTAACGGCTGATTTTCTATATACATTGTTCTTCCGGTCGTTTCTAACATGGATACGTGATGTTCATTGGAGAATTGCAAGTATACTTTTCTTGATATGATATAGTCCTGTATATTTACTGAACTGTATATCTCACGAGAGGTATTTTTATCATAGATGGGACCCCGTCAACATTCGGTAGGCTACGTTCACTGAAAATTCGAAGCCATGTATCGGTTGGTAGGCAAGACAGTAACGTTAACGTTCAGTTTCAACAATGATCATTGCCGTCCTAAGTAAAATCCTATTTCATTGACAGCCAATTTTCAATGTATAAGCCTGTGTGTTTTAAAGTGAAAAAATGTTGCATTTTTTAATTTTGAAAATCTGAACAGTTGCGTTTCTCAGTTAGGCCTACTAGCTAGTAGGCTAGAGTAGTGCAATACGGTGAGGAACAGCTGGACAATGGGTTTAAACTACTGTAGTTATTTTATCTCTATATGTTATAGATGTAGTTATATCAATAAAGGCGTTATATACCTTTATATAATAAAATCCTAATCTAGCAAAAAATTGGTTTTACATTATGAGTGCTACAGATTTATTAGGATAACATATCTTCATTTTTTCAAACTAGCAAGGAGTGTAATTACGAAGCATGCGTGGCAGTCGGTGACGTTCTTGTCCCTGTTCCGAGGAAGTGGAGTCCGAATCGACAATTTAAATACATATACATTTTTTTTTAATTTCTGTTAAACCCCAACTTTTAAGGAAATTATCACTCACCTTTCCTGAAAAAAATATATCTATTTATATATTAAAGAGCGCAATTACCTTTCCGAAATAAAGAATTAATAATTATTTCATAACATATAATTGTGTAAGAAAATATATATTTTATCGATGACCTTACACAAGGCTTTCAACATTTAACACAATGCAAGCTTTCCTTCGTAATCTATTTTAACTAGTGGAAAGTACACTTGGCTGTTTTGCTGTCTGGCGCAGTCAGGACCGACGGCTAAAACATAATACGACCCGCGTCATTATGAAAATAGCATTAGGGTTATTTTGAATAATATTGGTCAGAATGTGTTGCCAATTGAAGTATTAACAGAACGCTAATAACTTTTGCAAATCTACAAACTTATCATCTCGTTTTTAAACTTTTCCAATTTTAAGAAAATAAAGAAGCCTTTCGGAGAGGTAGCGGCCTTAGTAATAATATGTTTAGGCCTATACCTATCCATGGTGGTTAATTTTAGTATTGCCATAGTTCGCATTTACAATTTAAAAATATTATATTTAAAATACTGGAACCAGGAACATTCTTAACGCCATATATAACAGTATGTGATATGTTGTTCATCTATTTTTCTCCTTTTATTCAAGTTGACATAATTAAACAAGAGGCCCAGAGGGCCTGCTCGCTCACATGGTTTTGTAAATGCCTAGGAATGTTCTGAATACAAGTTCATGTGTTTCTTTCTGAAGGAATTGATATTACCTCTAATTCCCCTATTGGGCCCGCCACTCTTTCTGCTCAAGGGTGTCAAAGCCTTAAAATTTTTATACAAATTCTGTTAACCCAAGTGAATGTGTTTCTGGGCCAAATGTTGGTTAAAATCGCAGCAGAACTATATGGCCTATTAGCTGTATATAGTGTAGATATATATTTCCCCTATTGGCCCGCCCTCTCCTGCCCGGGGGGTCAGAGCCAAAATTTATACAATTTTCTGTTCTCGCCTCTCCCCCAGAGGATGGCATTTCTAGCCAAAATTTGGTTACAATCCATAGCAGAAGCTGCTAGGACAGTAGCGATTTATAAGGATGATACCTTCTATTTCCGCGCTATTGGGGTCGCCCATCCCGAGTCTTGTCCCCCAGGGGTAATCTAGAGTTCCATAAATTTATAAGTTCTGTTCCCTTCCGCCCAAGGATGTTTGTGCTAAATTTGGTTACAATCTATGCAGAACTCTATGACTAGTAGCGGAATTTAAAGGAATATGTTGACGGACGGACCGACGGACGGACGACGACGCCGCGCCATGACATAAGTTTTCACCGGCCCTTCGGGTCAGGTGGCTAAAGAATAATAATAGATAAGGACACCATTACCGTAGTTCAACATATGGTTAACAATGTACAATACTTCCCGTAGTTTATACATGCAAAAACCATTGACTTTTACTGTGATTCAAAATGTTAAAATGCATTATACATGTATCATGTATTCTACAACTTGTTGTTCGTGATTATCTGAGCGTTGGATTATATTACATCTGTATGGTTAGGATGCCTAAGCGAATTTAATTTTATTTGATTTGTGAAAAGGGACACTTTTCTTAATGAAAGACTGTAATTGGTTGCCATGCGTACGCAGTATTAATGACTAAATATTTTAGGAATAACCACTGCAAGGACACTGGCGTTGCTTTGTCAAAAGCTAATTTCTTACATTAAAAGATCAGTGCTTGAAAGTAAAATAACATAAAACAGCTTATTTAATTGGATAAGAAGGGTAGAATCTATGTGACGTAACCGTAATTCGCCAGAACAGGGAAATACAAACCTCTCGAAACACCATTGAAAAGGTGGCAAGTCCGAAGTCACTTGCCGCGGTTGAAAAATGCTTGGTAAATTAAACATGACCTGCTGTTACCATGTATCTAAATCTATTATCTTCGTTTATTGCGCTTGGAAATATTTACAAGCATGAAATTAGAGTACTGTCGAGTTTACTTTTGGTAAATAGCTGAGGTATACATGTAATAAATATATATAATATAAGTAAGTACCGTAGTTGTTAAGTAGTCGCCATAAGATTGTGATTATATTACGTTTTTGCTATCCTTTTGGGACTTTTGATATAAGATTCCAGAAAAATGTGAAAGAGCTGCCCTGTTGTTTTTATTTTCTACGCTACCCTCAAATAGATTTAGATGATGTAAATAATGTCAGAATAATAACCGGACAACTGAAAAAATACAGAAATGGAATGAACAGGAAGCGTAATTTAGATTGATTAAATATGTTTAAATCTCATTATTTTGTGTTTTTAGTGTGGTAGAGTGTTGTTGCTATGGAGAGAAAAATGGTTTGCTATGGTGTAATATGGGCTATAATATGTTAAGTGTTGTTGAAAACGATGACATCGGTTTCGTAATGATTTCTTATACAGCATCACATAAGTAATAACTTTCTTAAAGTTTCCACGCTTTAATCTATCAACGTTAGAAATTTTTAAAAGCATTCAAGTGTCCTGTTTAGCAAATCATCTGTAAATGCTCGTTGCCAGCCTGTGCTAGGCAACAACATAACAGAATGTATTGAAAGTGTGCATTTTATAATTCCGCATATATTGATGTATATATAGTATCAGCAAAATAAAGGCAATCTATGTTGGGTTGCCAAATTGAGCTTTATGTACCTACTCTCTTTTGGCTCTGAACGTCTCCAAAGACAGAGGGGCGAGGGCCCAATAGGGGGAAATGTAGAGGTTTAATCTTTAAATCGCTACTAGCCATAGTTTTGTCAATGGATTCTCAAGCAACCTTTGGCCATAAATTTTATTAAAGGGGAAGGGGAACAGAGGTTTGTAATAAATTTTGGCTCTGACCGCCCAAGGACAGAGGGGCGGGCCCAATAGGGGAAAATATAGGTTAAATCCTTTAAATGCGCTACTAGTTCATAGTTTTTTCAATGGAATTCTAACCACATTTTGGCCATAACAATTGAAGGGGAAAGGGAACAGAGTTTGTGTAAATTTTGGCTCTTAACCCTCGGGGCATGAAGGGGCCGGGGGCCCAAATAGGGAATATAGAGATACCAACCTTTAAAGCGCTACTATATGGTCATAAAGTTTCTGCTGAATTCTTAATCCATTTTTTTGATCCGAAACATTCTCTGGGCAATGGGAGCAAGGTCATTCATTTTGAACAAACTTGGTAGCCTTTATCCCAGTATGCGAGCAGGCCCAATATTAGGTTCTTTAGGCCTTTTTAGTTATTCACAAGAATTTAAAAAAAAAAGATTTTAGCCTATTTGACGCTTGTAAACTTTGAAAGAAAGGTTCATTCATTTAAAAACAATCTTGGTAGCCCTTTATCCGCATCATGCTACAGGCCCAGACATAGGTACCCGAGCCTTTGGTTCTAGAGAAGAAGTCATTTAAAGATTTTAAGCATTATTTGGATCCCCGGTGACCTTTTTTCAATATTTTTTTATTCAATAGACATATAAATAAAAAATAATGTTTTCTTTCACATGATGGACTTGAACACAAATTTCCAATATTTAGATAAATTTATTAACTTTCACAAACGCGCTTAACATCATTTACAGAATGCATTCATCAGATTTATGTCCATCTTTCCTTTTCAAATCATTCATATTCAATTCAAAAAAATTGATATTTGGGTAATTTACAAAAAAATAATTTTACTATTGTGGTAGTATATAGCCAGTTTAGTTAACAGACTGCAATCAAATATATCAGAAGTAAGGGGAGACAACTCTAATATAAAAATCGGTGAGAAGGAGACTAACTCCGTATCAACCTATTCTGACATTGCTATTCTAATTCAATATAATATTGCTTGCCTACTTTTGAAAATAGTCAGTTGGTACACATATTATGTATTGGAGTTATTGATTCTTTCTCAAAATTTCATATGTAGTTCCCCTAGAGCTCTAGTGTGCATATTGTTTCATTTTGGGGACCGACGTTAACAAAGATGGCCGCATGCCGCCAATTTGATTTTGATAGTTAATAGTTTTGTTACCGGCTATTTCTCAGAAAGTACTGGGAGAGATCGCTCTCAATTTCATATGTAAGGTTCCACTGGGGCACTAAAGTTGTGGCTTAATTTGCATTTTGGGACCGATCGGTCAACAAGAAATGGCCGCAGGCAGCCCATCTGGATTTTGATAGGCTAAAGTTTGTTAGCCGGGCTATTTCCTTAAGAATAACTGGAGGGATTAGGCTCTCAAATTCCATATGTAGGTTCTCCTACGGCCGTCTTAATTGTTCATAATTGCAATTTTTGGGAGCGATTGTCAACAAGGGTGGCCGTCAGGCCGCCAAAATCTTGGATGTTTTGATAGTTGAAGTTTGGTTACTTGCTATTTCTCGGAGAGTAATGGAATGGATTAGTTCTCAAAATTTGCATATGGTAGGTTTCCCCTGGGCTCTAGTGGTGGCATATTTGCATTTTGTTGTTTGTTTTGTTTGTTTGAATTAATGTAACGTCCTACTAACAGCTAGGGTCACGTAAAGGACGGCCTCCCATGTATGCGGTGTGGTTGTGTGTATGTTGTGCGTAGGTGCGTGTTTCGGGAGACTGCGGTAGATATTCATATTGTGTCTTATTGTATAAGTGGAACTTTTTGCCCTTTTTATAGTGGCTATGTCACTTGGGGAGCATGCGCCAAGACACCAGCAACACACCCAGCCCGGTACATTAATACTGACAACGGGCGGAAGCCAGTCGTCCCAATCCCATTTTTTGCTGAGCGGCTAAGCAGGAGCAGAAACTAACAATTTTATAGACTTTGGTGTGTCTCGGCCAGGGACAGAACCGCAGAGCCTTCCTCAAGGAGGCGAAACGCTGCAACTCAAGGGCCAAAAAGTGAGGCGGTGCCAAAGGGAGGCATTAGGAAGGATAAAGTCAGTTAGGAAGAATAGAAAAAGATAATATCCTAAATTTAGTCGCACTTTTACGGATCATGGCAATTTGGTGGCATGTATAGGTACTAATTCTAACGCGCCTACGTGGCAGTGGGACGCAATTGGTCAAAGCTGGATTACGCGTGAACGTGAGGCATGGCCGCCAGGCAGCCATCGTTGGATTTTGATAGTTAAAGTTTGTTACCGCTAAAGTACTGGGAGGGAATCAACTCCTGAAATTGGGTATATTGTAGGTTCGCCTGGGGCTTCGTTGTGGCATATTATATTTTGGAGCTGATCAGACAAGATTTTTGACGCAGGCAGCGCATCTTGGATTTGGATAGTTTTAAAGTTTGTTATCAGCTATTTCTCATAAAGTAGTGAAGGGATCTCTCTCAAGATTTCACATAGTTTTTATTTTGTGGGGGATTTTTCCCCTAGGGGCCATTTGTTGTTGCTTATTCGCACATTTTGGGGATTGCTCAGTGGTCAACAAAATGGCCGCCAGGCCACCTTATCTTGGATGTTTGACAATTGGAACGTTTGTTAACCGCTATTTCTCAGAATTAAAGTACTGAATAGATTTTCTCTCTCAAATTTTATTATGTAAGGAAATTCCGTCTAGGACCTTAGTTGTGCATATTGCATTTTCGGAGCTTATCTGTCAACTATGCGTCAGGATGGCCGAAAGGTAACATCTTGGATGATTGAAGTTTGTTATATATTGCTAGAAAATATGGATCTTTCTCGGTCCAAGTTTCCAATATGTAGTTTTTAATGTAGTGAAGGGTTTGAAAATAGCAGAGAAAAGATCCTCTTTCCAATGTAGACGCGTAGATTGTCATGTTTTTGGTGGGGTGGCGGCCGAAAATCCCTCTGGGATCTCAGAGAGAAAGATCATTTTCTCGCCATGGTGATTATCAACATTCTTTATGTTAATTCAAGGACATACTATTGATGAGATAATGGATATTAAGTTGCAATCCATCAATCAATATATTCTGATTTGTAAATGCTAGAATATGAAGACTATTTAACATCGCGCACAGCCTGCGTATGCATCAGGATGCGCAAATGGTTTGTAATGTATTTATTGCGAGGGAAACGGAAAAGGGGGTACAAGTCTAGCCTATAACATTCTCTAAAAGACGGTCACTATCAGTTCAACACCTTTAAGTACGTGAGTAAATGTTCTAATTTCTCTCGGTGGTGACTTAAATGTTTGACGTATTGTGATAACGCAATGTGTGTGTGTGTGTGGGTGTGGTTGGGGTGTGTGCATGCCTGTATATTTTTGGAAAGGCTGCTGTCTGGTAGTGTTGTATAACCTTGTGATCGTGTGGTTTGGGAGGCTGCCGGTACACGTCTCGTGGTTACCTTTACTTAATGTTGAATGTATGTGATTACGCATGTGTGTGTGTGTGTGTGGGTGTGGTGTGTGCATGCCTGTATATTTTGAAAGGCTGCTGTCTGGTAGTGTTGTATAACCTTGTGATCGTATGGTTTGGGAGGCTGCGGTACACTCGTAATGTGTCTTGTAATAGTGCGTGTTGTTATATTTCGGGTCGATCCGAAATTCATGATTGCCGCCACAGCCGCCATCTTGAAGACACATTTTGAATTTCTTTTCAAGTTCTACCTGTGCGATTTGGCTGAAACTTGGATGAAATGATCCTAACATGGATCTTACAAAGTGTTGTTATTTCTTGTGTAGATTGAAATCCAAGATGGCCGCCAACATGCCAACCATCTTGAAAATTCATTTTGACTTCTCTTAAGTTCTAAACGGTGCGATTTGCTGAACTTGCATGAAATGATCCTGACATTGGTCCCGACATAGTGTTTGTTTACATTTTCCCGGTTGATCCTAATCGAAGGTGGCTACCATGACACTAATAATCTAATGAATTTCCTATATATAATTGCCAAGGTAGTCAGATGACCGTTAGAGCCTATTGAAGCCTCTTGTTTGTGACCTGGGCGGAAGTCTTAATTAACTAAATTCCTATCGTCTTCAATGAATTTTTTCCACAAATCTTCTAAATGCATAGGGCAAATCAATTTGTGAATAATAGGGTCGCCCACTTCTCAGAGGGACCTGTTGAGAGGTTTGTCAAAAGGGATCAAGTTGACTAAACTCTCCTTTTCTCCACTTCACCATATTGTGAAAGAATCAAATTTCTCTCATACCTACACTGCAATAACTTACTGGTTTAGGGCATACACTCCATGTCGCCTGAGGCTGTAGCCGCATGACTACACATGCAATAAAGGCTCTTGACGTCAACAGCGGAAACAAAATTAACTATTTGTTCTAGGTAGCAATTTTAATTTTTTATTTCACGAAATAGCCTTGAATTTACTTTAAAAGATACAACAACGGGAAGTCTGCGTTGAAATATCAATGCTAATTGTGATATATAGAGAATTTGACTTGCAGTCTCGTTTTTTTCGATTTTTTTAAAATTGACGGAAATAATGCATAGCAAGTAAATTAGCAATAAAACGTCGATAATGAGATGAAAAGTCTCTTGCATACCCGTGGATTATGGGAGTATAGGTAATTCTACTCGCTCAGGGTGCCCAAAACTTCGTAAAACTCGCCAAGCAACATTTTGTGACCTCGGGTAGAATATCCATATCGGTTCGTATCCACGCATATTAAGATGATAACTCCATCGCTGACAAATGGCATTTAATTTCGCTTTCAAAAACGCAGACGATTCTATGTTTTTCTTGCAGTTACAAAAAATTACTTCTTAATACCATTTCCCACCATTATGGAAAAGTTTGAGCTTCCAATTTAATTCAAACTAAAAATATTAAAAAATGATAATTGCACCCGAAAAAATTCCGTAGCGCTATGTGTTCTATGGAATGAAGAATTGAATTTGTGGCGCAAACCCAAAAGCTAAAAATTTGTTTAGGTGTTCATTAACAGAATCGTTTTTGATATATACACGAATTATAATACCAATTATTAATAAAATTGATGATTACCTATTTATGCCCTGTCGGCGGTGAGCATCTTTAAAGAGTCTTATAACTCTTAATAGAATAGTTAAGGTATTGCGGTCATTAGCAATATCGTGGAATTATAATGACCAGCGGGTCTCATGTTCCCCTGGGAAGGGGTTTAGCTTTACTATAGTTTATAAAGGGAAATTACTATTTCAGCATTTTTTGGTCATTTTATAATTAGAAAATGAGTAAAATGTTGGTAAGACTTATCAAGCATTAGTTGCCATTGAATACGTATTTACAAATCCATTAATGACCCCCATATACCTATAAATGGTAAAGGTCCTTTAAGGGTCTTGTGCGAAAATTGTGATTATATGAACGTGGGGTCACTACGTTAACACCGTTACCGATTGAGGGGGTGCAAATAACTTAGTTTATATATGAAAAACATTTATGAAACAGTAATTGTTGGAAATGAGTTCAAACTTACTTAGAATTATTAGCCAGAAAATCACAAATTGTGATTACCCTGCAAGGTAGGGCGTTAGAAATTGGCCGCCTATTGATTAATCCTAAAGAGCGACTAAATTTAGGATCTTGTCTTTTCTCTTTCTTCCTAACTGACTTTATTGTTTCGTATGGCTCACTTGACACCTTGCTGTCACTCTTTTGGCCTTGAGTTGAGCGTTTCGCAAACCTGTAAGGAAGGCTCTGGGTTATTTCCTGGCCGATAATAGTGGTAGTTTCTGTCCCTGCCTTAGGTCAAGCAAACAGGAGTGGACGACTGGTTCGACCGTTGTCAGTATAATGTGACGCGGGTGGGGGTATGTTGCTTGATGTCTTCGGCGTGCATGCTTCATGATATAGCACTATAAAAAGGGCACGTTTTCACTATAAAGAGATGCAAGCATGAATATACCGGCAGTCCTCGCCAAAACACGCACAATCATACACGCAAAACACACGCATAAACTCTTAATAGGACGTTAATTAATCAAACAAAAGAAACAAAACGCTCATGTGAGGAAGGTTCTGGATTCTGTCCCTGCCCGATAATATTGGTAGGTTTTGATCTGCCTTCCTGCTTAGGCGCTGCAGCAACAGGGATTGGGACGACTGGTTTGCCCGGTGTCAGAAATAATGTGACCGGGTGGGGTGTTGCATGATGTCTTGCGGCGGCATGCTTAAAGTGATATATGCACTATAATAAAAGGCAACAGTTCTACTTTACAAGAAGAAAAAATTTCCAGGTCTCCCAGAAACATCGAACTTCGGCACTTCATTCACAAATGCATACATGGGTGACGGCGTCCTTACATGATCATGGCTGTTAAATAGGACGTTAAAATAATCAAACAAACAAACATCATATTCAGTATCGTCCTGCCCAGTGTGTCCTTTTGATTGTCAATGTCACAATAGGTAACGCCAGAACTATAGAGGTACCTACGTTTGTTTGTTTGTTTTGATTTATTAACGTCCTATTAACAGCTATGGTCATTGTAAGGACGGCCTCCCCATGTATGCGGTGTGTTGCGTGTATGCCTATGCGAGGTGAGTGTACTGGAGAAACTGCGGTATGTTCGTGTTGTGTCTTCCTTGTATATGTGGAAACTGTTTGCCTTTTTAAATAGTGCTATTATCACTTGAAAGCATGCCGCCGAAGACACCAAGCACCACACCCTCATTCCGGTCACATTATCTGACAAACGGATCGAATCCAGTCGTCCCACTCGCCTGTATGCATGAATTCGCTAAGCAGGAGCAGAAAACTACACTTTTATTAGACTTTGGTGTGTCTCGGGCCAGGGGACAGAACCCAGAGCCTTCCTCACAGGGGCGAACGCTCAATCTCAAGGCCAAAAGTGAAGGCGGGTTGCCATAAAAGGGAGGCATTAGGAAAGATAAAGTCAGTTAGGAAAGAAGAGAAGAAAAGATAAATCCCTAATAATTTAGTCGCCTTTTACGATCATGCAATATGGGTGCAGCAGGTACAATCTCTAAACGCCGAGCCTCAGTTGCGCTAGTACCTACTCGTACGTACCTGGCCTGGTATTTTATAGACTATTGCAAATTTCCTGTTTTACATGTTTAGTTATTTATGATTTTAATTGAAATGAATAGAATATACATTGTATACATATGGTTTTTGACAATTTTAATAGCTGCTTTCTCGCATTTTGTTTTAGTATGATAGGATTCTTTGGCGACTTTGATCGCAAGGGATTACTCAAGATTCGATCCCCTTCTCGTATATAGAAAGCTTCAATGGGAACAGAACAGGCTCGAATCGACATGAGGGAAGAGCTTACCATTCTCCATAAACTTTTTTCGATGGAGGTAAAATCTCGCATTTTGTGGCATCAAGCACTACGCTGAAGATATTTTTATTGAAAAATACCTTTCTAATTCACTAAATGGTCTTGGAATATTAAGGATTAATGTCTCTTTCTGGTGGTTCTATCGAAGGAAAAATTGAGTAGGGTATCGATATTTGTTTGTTTGAATAATTTACGTCCTATTAACAGTCTATGGTCAGCAAGGACGGCCTCCGCATGTATGTCGGTGTGTTGCATGTATGTTGTGCGGGGTTGCGTTGTTTTTGGGGAGTGCGGTATATTCATTGGTTTTGTGTCTTGTATAGTGGAACTGTTGCCCGCTTTTAATAGTGCTATAATCCACTGAAGCATGCCCGCCGAAGACACCAGCAACTAAACCCACGCCGGGTCACATTATACTGAAACGGGCGAACCAAGTCGTCCCACTCCCTGTATGCTGAGTCGCCAAGCAGGAAGCAGAAACTTACAACTTTTAATAGACTTTGGGTGCGTCTCGGCCAGGGGACGACCAGGCCTTCCTCACAGGTGGCGAACGCTCAAACTTCTCAAGGCCAAAAAATGAGGTGGTGCCAAGGGGCATTAGGAAAGAAAAGTCAGTTAGAAAGAAGAGAAAATATAAGATCCTACAATTTAGTGCCTTTTACGATCATGCAAATAGGACAGCAGGTACATATTTCTAACGCCCTACAGGGAAGCGGTCCATGAAACAAATTTGATACTTCTATACTCAACTTTTATGCCTTGGATAAGAACTATTCGAGAAGAGACTTAATCCTTATATTTACAGTTCTGAACTATTATTGTTTCATTAGCTCAAATTTGACACTTTATAAGTGTTTATGGGCGATTTATAAGAAACTAAATTGGATTGTTTGGTTCCGACAAGGCATTTGGAACAGCCACTGGAAAATAGGCGGGAAAATTCACGAAGTGGGCGCAATTTTGATCAATGAACATACAAATAAAATGAGTTCCGTCTGATGAAAGGTATATCTGGGGTTTTTTCCCGCGGTATGAAACTATAAATCTGTTTTATTTATCTGTTGTTAAAAAACAGCCATGGTGCAAAGCAGTTTGGTTTTAATATTTTACTTCATATGATTTACAACACGCTTTAGACAATTCATTATGTGGCCTATTTTAAACGTAGGCCTAGGTTGTGACGGCGGCGACCGATTCAAACCGCCTGTTGTCAATCGAGGTGCTGATAAACAGGTGTTTGTTCAATTTTGGGGTTAACTTAGAGTTCTACTAAATCAGTTCACGTTTGCAATTGACTTGAATACACGGATGTTTACATAGTTCCGATGATCATCAATTTCGTTGATTTTTGGAGATTTTCAAATGTATCGGACGTCGTTTCGAGGAACATGTACAAACACAGGTAGGCCCACTAGGGCAAACGTTTACCGCTCTCAAAATGTTAGCTTATATTTATATTGTTGTTTCAAACACTTCAATAAATATTAGAGATATCTATTACAAGTATTGTAGAGCTACAATTGTAGGATTCCGTTTCATTGATATTTCGAAACACCCAAACTTACATTGACAAACAGTATGTTAGGCCTACTCTCGCCGATTCACAGTAGATAACGTATAGGACTTGTCTGTCCCCGAGATGAACAAAAATGCATTGTCGTGCCAGGTCGTTTTGGTTAAACTCAGACTGATGTTGTCCTGACATATCTTATCCATTTGCGTACAACCAAAGATGTTAAAAATACTTATAGGATGTAGATCTACATGTTGCAGTGAACAACACGGACTCACCGACACACAACATGTAAACATTGCGACGTACGGTAATAACATAAACAATGTAACTTTTCTACATTTGTATTTATACACGTACATGTATACGTGTTCAAACCTATTTTGATATATGATCATCGAACTTACGTTCGGTACTGAAAAGACCAAAAATTTCTGATTTGGACCATCATAAATTCATCCGCGCTGCTCCAAATTGCGCGTGACATACTCAGTCTATCGAGAAATAAAGTTGAGTAGCCTTTGGTTGACATTAACGGGGTTTATACTATCAATTCACCACCGACTGTAAATATTTAAACATATAGGTAAATGCACTGCGTTTTTTTATCTAATCGGACCGGGACAATTTGGATATTAAGTATTATAACACATTGTTCATCAAAATTAGTAGTACGTGTAAATGAACAAAACATGAATGTTTAGACCAATACGTTTTGATATTCAATTAGTATTTTCATTTCTATGGTAAATAATAATTATGGCTCCTTTTATTATGATAGGTAAAATCCACGCAAAACGTCTCTTAGATGTCGGAACTGGTCCGTCAATTCATTCTGTCATATCGGCCTGTCGACACGTAGACGAGATCATCCTTTCTGATTACGCATCCCCTAACCTTCAGTACCTTGAGAAATGGCGTCGCGGTGAAATATCACATCCTAAAATGATAGTTGACTACGTCACAAGTCTTGAGGAGCATCAGTAAGTGTCAAATATTTATTTGGATTATTAATGTCGACGAGTTACAAAATTTTATGTGGCTATGGTTTTTGTGTGAATAACTAACAAAACGATAATGTTATAAGACGCTTTCTTATGTAGACTTGGATGATATTCTACCCGAGCGTCACAAAATGTAAAAACCATGTTTGTGATTACGAGGGTCCCAATCCTTCATATCCACATATACAAATAGTTTGCTCTGATGCTCGACGTTTGTAATTCAGTTGGACAGTTATGATAGCCTGCCATTTTGAACTCCGAGGAAAACTACTGCTGTTAGTCACTTCACTCTAGTATTACATAAAACTTGTGTGATATTTATCACGCAAAATTCGGTGTCTGCTTCATTAATTTTAAAACGCCTATTTTTTTAAGTAAAACTTGGTAAAAAAGTAGCAAAATGACGACTTGAATATATTGTAAATGAATAACCAGTTTAACAAATGCATTAGAAATTGTTTTGTTTTGCTGTGTAAGTCTGTTCTATCCATTTAAGCTAAAACAGAACCAAATCAATAACAGCTAATAGAAGCATTTATATGAATCACATCTAAACTTACCAATTGTTCAATTATTACTTACTAGTTAGGTTTGATTTAATATTTTTACGGCCTATAAATAGCCAACGCCATTTAAGGCCGATATCCTGTACATGTAGTGTGCAGCGTGTGTGACGTGGTGTACGTTTTAGAAGACTGGGATATATTCATGTTGTATTATGAAGTATATATCACATGTTTTGTTAGTTTTGTTTAATTATATATACGTCCTATTAATAGTCAGAGGTATTTAAAGTCGATATCTCGTGCATGTGGTTATTGCATGTGTAAAGTGCGAAGTGCACGTTTTGGAAGGGAGGGCCACGGTGGTCGAGTGTTAAAGATGTCCCGACATATTACCACAAGCCCTCCACCTCGTGGGTGCGAGTTCGAATTCCATATGGGGCAGTTGCCAGGTACTGACCGCTGGTTGTTTATAGGACGTTAAACTAATAAAACCGAGTTTTGGGAGACTGTGGCATATACGTGTTGTGTTTTAATGCGTGTTGTTTACTTTACTTTAGGATGACAACAGAACAGAGAGAAAACGAGGTGAGAGAAAAGGTGAAACAAATTCTACCTGTCGACGTGACGTCAGAACAACCACTTGGCTGTAGTTACATTGGCGAACAATTCGACATCCTAATTACAAGTTATTGTTTTGATTCGGTGGTATCGGATATATCGGAGTATAAAGCTTGCCTTGGTAATGTGTCTCGATTGTTAAAGGAAGGTGGTATCATTGTAATCATCGGCGCCCTGAGCGGAATATACTATCGGGTAGGAGGGCAACGATTTACAATATTTTCATTAACTTCCGACCAAGCACAACAGATATTGATTCAAGCTGGTTATAATGTTACAGAAATGATTACCCGAAACACTATCACTAGTGAGAATTGTTGGGATGGAAAAGGATTTTATATGATTGTAGCAACAAAATCCTCGGCGTGAAGATCTACTTAATTATTACGTACTGTAAACAATTTATTTTTGAGAGATACAGATTATCACGTATTTTCACGAAAAAGCGAATTCTTGGTCATTGGATAACACTCGTATGTCTCTTCGGATGAGGACTGTAAAGCTTCAAAAATGTTGAACTGATGAAATGTTAAATGGAGTTAGTGTTCACTGTATCAACCCGAACATATTTAATAAACAGTATTGGCCTCTGGTAAATATATCGTGCACACAGAGATTGCAGCATACTCCTAGCGCATGCATATTCTAGCAGGATCAGACAATATACATTTTAATTGGTCGATTTTGCGAAATCTAGGGTTATGTTTGTGCAAATGGGGATTAAGTCGTTTTTATACTGGTACTTTGTATAGATGTGTAAGATGATTTGAAAAAAAAATCTATTGCTCTTTCTAACCGTTTGCTAGGTAATCTGATCCGAAGGTTCAGGATGACCTATTGTCATCATGCACCGTCTCAATAACTGATAGGCCCTGGTCATTTGACCTGTATCATGATGGAATAAAGGACTACAAGGTTTGTTCAAATGAATGACCTTGACCTTCATTCAAGGTCACAGGGGTCAAATAGGCTAAATTTCTTTAAAAAATTGTGAATAACTAAGAGACCTAGAGAACTCATATCGGGCCAAAGGCATGACATGATAGATGACTATTAAGTTTGTTCAAGTGAATGAAGTTGATCTTCATTCAAGGTCACATGGGTCAAAAAGTGTAAAATCTTTAAACGACTCCTTCTCAAGAAGACACAGTGTACTGGTATTGGTCATGTAGCATGTCGGGATGAAGGGCTACGAAGTTTGTACAAATGAACCACCTTGATCTTTAGTCAAGGTCACAATGGTCAAATTGGGTAAAATGTTTAAACGACTTCTTGAGAATAGCCAAGTGGCCTAGAGACCTGTTATTGGGCCAGTGGCATGCTGGGATAAAGAAATACCAAATTTGTTCAAATGAATGACCTTGATCTTCATTTGAGGTCACACGGGTCAAATAGTGTAAAATCTTTAAACGATGTCTTCTCAAGAACCAGAAGGCCCAGGGTACTGATATTGGATTTGTTATAAGCTTGGATGAATGGTTGCAACATTTGTTCAAGTGAATGACCTTGACCTTCATTGGAGGTCACAGGGGTCAAATAGACTAAAATTTTTTAAGACTTCTTGTTAAGAAGTAAGAGTCCTAAAGACTGGATATTGGACTTGTAGCATGGATGGGACCAAGAGACATTCATCCATGGTCTAATTCATCAAATATATTAGAACCTGAACTTCTAATAGAAGAGTTTTTTTTTGTATTGCCTTAATTGATTAACATATTCTTTGAGTGTGGTATTGTGCCAATAGTCAGATGACCGTAAGGGCCCATGGGCCTCTTGTTATGAAGATGTGCTAGCAATGGGTTTTTATAGCTTCTAAAGGTAGGCGGGTTAGATATTTGGAGTCTAAGAGCTAGCCACTATTCTCGTATATAGCCTCAAAAAATGTTCTTATGACACTCTGGTGGCCCCATGATTATATAATCTGTAACTAATTATCAGATCCCCGTGATTGTGTATGCACTAGATAACAACGATGGCGTAACTATAATGCTACCTCATTTTGTTACATGTCCACATATGTCGATGTATATATACGCAGCTTATTGCACCGACAGTAAGAAATAATTTAAAATATTAGCATTTAAATAAACAGTATTTGCGTAAAATAGATAATAGTTCAAATTGATAGTAGCGATTTAAAAGATATACTACTATTTCCCCTATTGGGCCCCGACCCTTTTGCCCGAGCGGGATCAGAGACAAATTAACACAAATCTTGTTCCTCTTCCCCATGATTGTTTCTTAACACTATTACCAGTAGCCGCTTTGGGCCAGGTGAGCTAAACATGTCATTTCTACCGGAAATTTAAAATACTGTTCATAGTGATATAGGAGGAAGTTTATCTTAACAAATAACAGCGGAAATGGATTGCTGCGTTATAACGATACCTAACATATTTGACAACTATTAATTGAAGTAGAAAATTTGCAAGCGACGTGATAAAAAACACATCGAACTCATAATTCAAAGTTGGTGGAGATGAATCTCCCAATCTGATTAAAATATATATCTAGATACATATCCTCACTATCTCCCTCACGAGCGAAACATATCCCTGTGTATGTGTAATGTGATATCGAGCACGTGCGTTCACGTGGAGACGTTATTATACGCATAGTGATACAAATACTAATTTGACAGCAAATAAGAATCATATGAAAATCCTATTGAATCATTTCTATATTAAATACAAACATAAAAATAATACAGGGAAGGGAATATACTTACTCTGTCGGGGTCTAATTTTTTCATTGAAAATTTTGAACAGCCGCCATATTTTCCTGTTCTCCATGTTTTACCCCAGAAATACTAATACTGGCATATTCAAAATTGTGGTGACCTAATATATGAAATATAATATGGGAATACTCCGTACACAATGTAGGTTTTAAAATACTACACATCGTATGCAAGTCTAATGAGCTGGTGTTTAAAACTGTATTGATCGTCAAACAGATGCTGGTAAATCAGTCTAATACTTAATAACAATTATACATTTGCTAAATAATTCCAGATTTATTCCATATATTTGAATTACGAATTGTTGTCTATGTTGAAATATTAAATACTAGAATACAAATTTCTGTCCAGTAAGACAGGGGGGATACACTATCGTTATATAATATGAATTAATACTGGTGTTCCACGAGGGCCAATACTTAGGCCATATATATATGTATGTTATATACTTAATATATCATTGAGTATCCAAGAGGTATGTATACAGAAGACACCTAACAAATTTTAAAAATTACAAAACAAGAACTATAAGATTTGGATTTCTGTGTTTTATTAACTAAAATGGGATAGCTAATACAAGTTTTTGATACTTCGGGAATTCTTCCTGATCAAAAATCTTAGGTCAATTTGAAGCAAAATCAAACGATACGTATTCGGGCAAATCATTAAAGAAAATCAATTTGTGGAATCGACCCTTAATTGTGTACAATTAATTGGCTTAATATACCATTGTTATAGAAATCCTTAAAAATGCTCCACCGTTGGTATTTCTCTTCTTTCAAAAACAGGGGCAGACGATTTAGTTTTTTTCAGTTACAAAACATACTTTGCACCATTGCCACATTTGAAAAGTTTGAGTTTCTAGTTTTATTTCAACATAGAAATATTTATAATAATTAATTTAATCCCCCCGACACAAATCCTTGGCATTGTGCCCTATATGGAATGAGGTACTAATTGTGCATATACCAAAAGCAAAATAAATTATTTTATATTACTTTTTGTGTAAATTAGACATACATATACACCATTAAACACAAATTATTATTCAAATGATAAATGCTCTGTCGGCGGTGGAGATTTTTTAACATTAGATTGGTTTAAAGGAAACAATTGTTTACATTGTTTTGTAATTTAGTCTTAAATGCCTAAAGATTCATTAAAGGACGGCTTTCCGTGGACATGGTTTGCGTGTGGGAAGTGTGAGGTGAGTGTTTTGGGAGACTGCGGTATATTCGTGTTGTGTCTTCTCCACTGTTCAAGAAGACACAACATGAATATACCGCAGTCTCCCTACACGCGCACCTCTCGCAACATACACGCAACACATCGCATACATGGGAGGCCGTCTTTACATGACCATAGCTGTTAATAAGACGTTAATAAATCAAACTTGCGGTTTTTTACGTGCTATATCACTAGCACATGCCACCAAAGATACAAAGCAACAACCCCAATCGGTCACCTTATACTAAAAACGGGAGAATCAGTGTGTAACTCACTTTATGCTGAGCGCTAAACGACAGAAACAACCAAGCAGGAAATCAAGGCAGTATTCCTTCTAAGTGCAATTGTACTTTTATTAACCCTATTGTACCTTTATAAGTAGTATGGTTACCTCTAATTTCCTTTTGGACATCACACCTTCTGCCCCCGAGGGTCAGACCTAAAATTTGTTCAAATTCCCTAGATAATGAGGTTTCTAACCAAATTTAGTTTCAATCCAGGCAGTATTATATGGCTATGGTTTGGAGATATATCGAACGGTCATATTTTTGGAGCACTTTACAAAAGAACAAGAGGACCATGGGCCTTAACGGTCACCTGAATTCGAATACAGAATAAAATAAAGACATATAAACACTATATATTGGCCCACCAGCCCTTGAAGTCAGTCAGTGATTTTATAAATATGACTTTTTAATCTATGAACCTTTTTTTGGTTCCATCAAATATGTGAATTCAGAAGATTTTTGAAATTTTAGCCATTTTGACCCCTTTTGGCGTCGGCCAGGACCAATATGGATATGACGTTGAAATGCTATTTCAGGTTAATAGTTTTTGTTTTTCTCCTAACCCTTGTGCATTTAGGGTTATAATATATAATTTGTCAACTCTTTTGATGTCTTAATAAAAGGTAAAAAGTTATCTATTCTTTCGATTTTAACATCTCGCTAAAAGTACATCTGATGTAAACTAAACACATTGTCAAATAATTCTAAGGAATGCTGTTTGAAACAATGCATCGAGAAGCTTACAAACATTGACTAAATTAACATAGGTGTAAACATTGATTCAGTTCGTCGTAGTTGGTATTCGTCATATCGATTATAGACGATGTTTAACATTATAATTCCAGATTTATTCCATATATTTGAATTACGTTGTCTATATTGAAATAGTAAATACTAGAATATAACTTTATATCCAGTATGACAGGAGGGATACAATATCGTTATATAATATGAATTAATACTGGTGTTCACCGAGGGCCAATACTTGGGCCATATATATATTTATATTATATATCATTGAGTATTCAAGAGGTATGCCTACAGAAGACACCTAACAAATTTTAAAAATTACAAAACAAGAACTATAAGATTTGGATGTCTGTGTTTGATTAACTAAAACGGGATAGATAGTACAATATTTGGATAATTCGGAAGTTCTTCCTGATCAGAAATGTTAGCTTAATTTGAAGCAAAATCAACGATACGGATTCGGGCAAAATTATTGAAAAATCAATTTCTGGAATAGACCTAAATTGTGTACAATTAAATGGCTTAATATACCATTGTTAGAGAAATCCTTAAATATGCTCCACTGCTGATATTCCTTCTCTGTCAAAAACAGGAGCAGACGATTCAGTTTTTTTTTCAGTTATAAAAAATACTAACTTTGCACCATAACCACCTTTGACAAGTTGGAGTTTCTAGTTTTATTTCAAGATAGAAATATTCAAAATACTTAATTTCATCGCCCAAAAAAATCCTTTGCACTGTGTCCTATATGGAATAAGGTACTAATTGTACATATACCAAAAGCAAAATAAATTATTTCATATTACTTTTTGTCTTAATTAGACATACATATACACCATTAAACACAAATTGTTGTTCAAATGATGAACATCGTTAAATGCTCTGTCGGTGGAGGAGAATTGTTAACATTAGATTGGTTTAAAGAAAACAATTGTTTACATGCTTTTGTAATTTACTCCAAATATCTTAAATGCCTGCAATTCTTCAGGTATTTTAATATAGATACCATACTTTCAAATACATGATAAACCGCAAAAATTGGACAAATCTTTATCTTGATAAATTTTATGTAAAAATTGGAAATGTTGTACAGAATAATTATATGGATAGATAAATTTTGTATAGATATAAAATATATTTATAATTCGAGGCCAAGTACCTTATTTTCATAAATTCTGCAAATCTACTGTTGCGAGCCACCAGAGTGGAATTTTAAAAGGCTTGCGTTTCAGTAAGTTGGTATTGGAACTGTTGTATTATGGTTATATCCTCTAGTTTAATCATTATCTTTCAAGAGTGTCTAAATGTTACTCTGTTTAAAGTTAAAGTATTATCATAAGGAGAAAATGCAAAATATTCGCCCACAATCCCCTCTTTTAAAAACCAGTACGAACTCCGGGTGATATAGGTATTCCTTGGATTTACAAAGTAGTTGATTAACTCTTAAATTACATATATCAGACTATAGGTAACTCCAAACATTGCAACAACAGTGCAATGACAACCAGAGTAGTTTTCACAGAGATACCGGTACTATAATTTGTACAGTTACTTTATCAGAGACAAATTGGAGCTGCCTACCCATATCCTACCCACCCTCCCAACCTGCCATATCATTTCTCTTGTATAAAAAACGTGTTGCATGACAGTGGTTCAACTTCATTTACATACGATGACCAGTATCATCAAACGTGTGTCGTACGTTTTCGACGTATGTCTTACGTTTTCGGAAGGGAGGTAACTCGTACACATTGTCCTACACATGTTTGATAGAATTTGTGTTAGAGTTCGAATCAAAAATGTAATTTTTTTTCTTCTTTCTAATTTCACTGTAAAATGAAGGTGATCACTTTTTCGAAGTATTTAAACAATTTCGCTGTTGAAATAAGACATTATCTAATAATGGATTATTATTGAGTTTTGGCAGAAAATGTTTTTAAATCGACATAAAAACAACGTCTGAAGTTGGCAATATCTAGTGTAAAATATGGAAATTTGAAGGTTTGTTTTCTGGACAAAAATGGTCATTTTATTTTTTGATAATTACAAATAGAGCAGACTTTTAAAAGATGTTTTTTTGCAAAGGCTTACCAAGACCTACGTTCAATATCAGAGTAGTCAAATATACTCATGGGTCATTCAGTCGTACTGTACACATAGCTAACCGATATAACCGATGAAATTATCAAGTTTGTTTGTTTGGTTTATTAACGTCCTATTAACAGCTATGGTCATGTAAGGACGGCCTCCCATGTATGCGGTGTGTTGCGTGTATGTTGTGCGAGGTGAGTGTACTGGGAGACTGCGGTATGTTCGTGTTGTGTCTTCTTGTATAGTGGAACTGTTGCCCTTTTTATAGTGCTATATCACTGAAGCATGCCGCCGAAGACACCAAGCAACACGCCCCATCCTTTGTTTGTTTGATTTATCAACGTCCTATTAACAGCTATGGTCATGCAAGGACGGCCCCCCATGCATGCGGTGTGCTGCGTGTATATTGTGCGAGGTGAGCGCACTGGGAGACTGCGGTATGTTCGTGTTGTGTCTTCTTGTAGTGGAACTGTTGCCCTTTTTATAGTGCTATATCACTGAAGCATGCCGCCGAAGACACTAAGCAACACACACCACCCGGTCACATTATACTGACAACGGGCGAACGAGTCGTCCCACTCCCTGTATGCTGAACGCTAAGCAGGAGAAGAAACTACCACTTTTATAGACTTTGGTGTGTCTCGGCCAGGGGACAGAACCCAGAGCCTTCCTCACAGGGGCGAACGCTCAACTCAAGGCCAAAAGTGAGGCGGTGCCAAGGGAGGCATTAGGAAAGATAATGTCAGTTAGGAAGAAGAGAAAAGATAAGATCCTAAATTTAGTCGCCTTTTACGATCATGCAATAGGGGCAGCAGGTACAATTCTAACGCCCCACCTGCAGGGTTATGAAATTATCAAGAACATATATATACGTCCTTGATACACATGTATAATATTCGTGTACATGTATATGTGGTTCCAAACACCGCGGATATACAAGGTACGTGGATTATTATGTATATTTTATTGTGATGAATTATGCAGTAATTGCAGAGATGTTCATTTATCTACGACAGGTACATCAATATATATGTATGGTATAAATCTCTATTTCCAAGCGCGTTCCAATCTCTATCTGTGATTGAGGATAAAATTAAACATGTATCGGACATGTTACACAGATATTTGAATCTTCAAAATCGAATATTACAAACAAATAGTTTATATTAGATGGCAGTCACCAAAAATTGTCACTCTAACTTTTGTGAGTAGATTCGATCCCGTTGTCCTCGTGACGTCACAGGTTAGGGGTCCCGAGTCGGGGTCAATGGCTTGGGGCTTCAGGTGTGTTCTAGAGAAACGGCGCATTATTTCTAATACCGTTTTCACTATGAAACTCGTACTTTCACCATTCTAAATTCCATCCAATGATGCATTTATCAACCCTTATATACCAAACCATTTCGTGTACACTTTAAAACTTGATACACTTCGTTCACCTAACCTGCTATAATTGTAGACTCAAACACCTTAGTAAATCTTTATTGACGAACTAAAAACCTCAGTGTTTAACATTATAATTCCAGATTTATTTCATATATTTAAATTACGAATTGTTGTCTATGTTGAAATATTATATACTAGAATACAACTTTCTGTCCAGTATGACATGAGGGATGCACTATCGTTATATAATATGAATTAATACTGGTGTTCCACGAGGGCCAATACTTAGGCCATATATATATTTATATTATATGAATATATCATTGAGTATCCAAGGGGTATGTATGCAGAAAACACCTTTTTGTTTGTTTGTTTGATTCAATTTACGTCCTATCACCAGCTAGGATCATGTAAGGACGGCCTCCCATGTAAGCGGTGTATTGCGTGTATGTAGTGCGAGGTGCGTGTTTTGGGAGACTGCGGTATATTCGTGTTGTGTCTTCTTGTGTAGTGGAACTGTTGTCCTTTTAAAATTTTAAAATTAAGAAAACAAGAACTATAAGATTTGGATTTGTGTGTTTGATTAATTGAAATGGGATAGATAATACAATTTTTTGATACGTCGAAAGTTCTTCCTGATCAGAAATGTTAGACTAATTTGAAGCAAAATTAACGATACGGATTCGGGCAAAATTATTGAAAAATCAATTAGTGGAATTGACCTAAATTCTGTACAATTAATTGGCTTAATATACCATTGGTAGAGAAATCCTTAAATATGCTCCACCGCTGATATTTCTTCTCTATCAAAAACAGGAGCAGACGATTTAGTTTTTTTTTCAGTTACAAAAAATACTTACTTTGCACCATTACCACCTTTGAAAAGTTTGATTGTCTAGTTTTCTAGTTTTTCCTTGCCATTCGGCGTTAATATTTTTTTCCATTTGTCTTAGTAGAATGAGTTTCGTGTATGCGCACCACGTTTGCTTTTGGCCCTGCTTTGTAGTACCTGCTGCCCCTATTGCATGATCGTAAAAGGACTAAATTTAGGATCTTATCTTTTCTCTTCTTGCTAACTGACACTATCTTTCCTAATGCCTCCCTTGGCATCGCCTCACTTTTGGCCTTGAGTTGAGCGTTCGCTCCTGTGAGGAAGGCTCTGGGTTCTGTCCCCTGGCCGAGACACACCAAAGTCTATAAAAGTGGTAGTTTCTGCTCCTGCTTAGCGCTTAGCATACAGGGAGTGGGACGACTGGTTCGCCCGTTGTCAGTATAATGTGACCGGGTGGGGTGTGGCCTTAATGGTCATCTGACTCATGGCACAAAACAACAAAGTCACAGTATTAAGTAGTGGTTAATAATTAATATAAGCAATACAAGGAACACCTTTGTTGAATATGGAAGTTTCTGAAAAGGTCATTTGTTGAACAAACTTGGTAGCCCTTCATCCATATATAGTTGTAACCCATTCAAGGATTAAGGAGGAGTAAGATTTTAAAGCCAAATTTCAGCAAAGCTCCCATTTTGGACCCCCGTGGTTCCATCCCCATTTGCATGTTGTTCGCCATCCCTTGAAACTAGAGACCGAAACCTAAAAACAGGAAGTGGGCCAGCGGCCATTTTGGAATACCAAATTCTTTACGAATATGTTTGCATGTTGTTTGCCATCCTTTAAAACCCCTATAGACCCATTTTCAGTGAGATCGGAGACCGAAACCTGAAAACATGAAGTGGACCAGTGGCCATTTTGGATAACCAAAATTTTTATACAAAATATGATTGTCCTTCCCTAATGATGTTTTATATCAAATATGGAAAAAAAGCCACTCAAGAGTTAAGGAGGAGTAGGATTTTAAAGATAAATTTCATTGAAGTTTCCCCTTCTGACTTCCACCCCTTTGTCCCCAAGGGTCAGACCTAACTCGTTCATATAAAATATGATTGTCCTTCCCTAATGATGTTTCACACCAAATATGGATGAAATACATCCAAGGTTGATACTTAATTTATGTTTAAACAGATGTTTCTACACATGTTATATTTCATCATAATATTTGAAATATATTTCAATTGATATATATATATAATTTTGATTTATTCATTGTATTGTTAGTTATGTCGATCTCTCTCTATATTGTATATAAACATGAAATATATATTGAAATAAAGCAAAAGTTATGTAAATTTATTAGAATATTATTAACTAAAAGTGATGACATGTACATTAAATAATGTGGATTGTCATATAATTATATAATTCATGTTGTCAAGAGATATTTTAATCCTACATGTAGATCTTTTTAGGTCACCTGAGACGAAGTCTCAAGTGACCTATTCTCATCGCCTTTTGTCCGTCGTCGTCCGTCGTCCGTCGTATGTCCGTAAACAATTTACATTTTCGACTTCTTCTCCAAAACTGCTGAAGCAATTTCAATGAAATTTTGCACAAACCTTCTAAGGCATAAGGCCAATCAAAATTGTGAATTATATGGTCCCCACCCCCAAGGGCGCTGTGGGAGGGGCCAAAAGGGGTAAAATTGAGTAAAATTACAAAAATCTTCTTCTCCACTCACAGATGTGGTAGAATCAAATACTCTTCATAGATAGAAAGGTCTTAAGGTCCTTTACAAAAATTGTGAATTATATGACCGTGGGGTCTCTAGTTTCCCCCTTGGGAGGGGGTTAAGTTTACTATACTTTATATTGAGAAAACACATTTTTGCGCATTATTTGGTCATTTGTAATAGGAAATGAGTCAAATGTTGTCAGAATTATCAGTATGAGATGGCCATTTAATCCTATTAACAAATTTTCTATGACTGACCCCCAGGGGCCTTAGGGGCGGGGTCAAAAGGGGTCAAATAGGCTAAAACTTCAAAAATCTTCTAAAATTCTGGATATAGTAGAATCAAATAATTATAGATGGAAAGGTCTTCAGGTGTTTTATAAAGACTGTGAATTATATGACCTTGGGGTCTCACGTTACCCCCTGGGGAGGGGTCAAGTTTACTTAAGTTTATATAGGAAAAACATATTTGTGAACATTATTTGCCCAATTTTCGTAGGAAATTAGTCAAACTTGATTAGAATTATTAGCCTAAGATATAGCATTTTAACATCCATATCCGTCCTCGATGATCCCCTGGGGGACCAGAGGGGCAGGACCAAATGTAACAGGGTCAAATTGATTAAAATTTCAAAAAATACCTCTAAGTTCACAGGTTTGATGGAAGCAAATACTCTTCATAGTCTAAAAAGGTCAAATTTATAAATCACTGACCAACTTCAAGGCCCAGCATATAGTGTTTATATGTCTTTATAAAATTTGTTTCATTATTTGTTTCATTATATATTCTAACTCAGGTGACCGTTAAGGCCCATGGGCCTCTTGTTTAGTGTTTACATTTCACATAAAATACAATAGTTTATCATATTGCGTGTACGTATGTCGTTATGGTCACTTGGCCTAGTGCCCTTTTCTCCCTCTTTGCCTATCCCAACACCTAAGAAGGTGTGACACCTTACCTGAGATGATGATCAGCCAGGCGTCACAGGTAAGGTATACCTATTTTCTTTAACCCTAGGGAGTCAATTATAGCACTCAATCCAATCGATAGCATGCTGTGATCGCCTCTGTACCTGTATAACCTGATTAGTTTAGTAAAGTCTTCTTGACCCCATGTTTGGTTTTGTTTCAAATAATAATAATAATAAACTTATAGCTCTTTTTTCCCCATCAAATTGCAATTATTCTTTCAATTTAGAATAATTGTTATAATATAGATTTTTTCTCAAAATGAAGATAACGTATACACATTGTTTTGTATTTTGTTTGTATGTCATTTGTTTTCTTTTTTTTTCAGGAGAGGGTTTATTAATAGTTAAAATTTATTCTACATATATACGTGTACATATACAGTTTGTATATTTGTGTATTGCAACCATGCTTCGAGATCGGGCTCCCTTATACCAGATTACCCTAGCCCCACCCAAAACCTACCTACAGCATAATGCATGTATATAACTAGCTATTGTATATGTATTTCGCCGCACGCTCTGACACTAATTCTGCCCTTCAGCGAAGAGTTGTTTTACCTTCAATTTAACTAATATCATGGCTCAGGTATACATACTAGTCCAACGGATGTGCAGTATAGCAAAGGATGAACGTACGTAAAACAAGATATTTAGATAATAAACTATATAGATTTCTGGTAAAACCTATAATTTAGCAACTGGTTTGTTTTAAATATTCATATACAATCAAATTTTAAAACTGCAATATCGTTCAAGTTAACAGTAGAAAAAAACTGAAGATGTCTATTAAATACTTAGTAAATCAACATTGTAAAGACCTTATTAGCCGGTACATTTGTCTGTCTAGCAGCTCTCAAGTACGTAAATCGTCAAGTAAACAAAACAAAATACATACCTATTATTTAATGGATATCCTTCATATATCACATTTAGATTTACCGTGTCTTCAATACAGTAGCATTAAAACCCCATCATCGTTTCACATGTTTACTCAATCAAATTGAATTCCTAAATTTATATCAACCACGGTACCTATCGCCCAGACACCGTTCTTACCGCCCGGACCGCAAATTGTGAGCACAACGCCCAGACCGCACATCGTGTAACGTTGTGCGATCACACAACTGTATAAACATGTAAACACGTGTACAATAAACAGAAAAACAATTGCACATATCTGAAGAAATAAAGGCGAATGTCAAAATGGACTTATTGTCAAGCCCTAATGGCGTTGTTTGTTTGAGATGCAGAGAAATGTGCATTTTCTCTTGGTCAACTTCATCACTGACAGGGTAGTGGTTCACTGTTCCTAGGCCCTCGCAAATACCTGGTCAATCCGTGTTTGTTTGTTTGTTTGATTAATTAACGTCCTATTAACAGCTATGGTCATGTAGGACGGCCTCCCATGTATGCGGTGTGTTGCGTGTATGTTGTGCGAGGTGCGTGTCGGATGTTGTCCAAGGATGAAGATTTGTATTTTGTTCCATCTGCTTTACGTATATCCATGTAGAAATGACTAAGAACTTCGGCAAGGTTTACGTCGTCGAACACCTCAAAAGTTGTGTCCATTCTAATTTCTTTGAGATAGTCCTTTAAAATTCTTGCTGACTTCTCATTACTTCTGATAGTATGATACACATGGACTTTAACTCTCTTAGTTTCTTTACTCCAAATTGCGTCTGCGCGAAGCGTTTGGCGGCTGCCATCTTGTTGTTGAGGACGCCAGGAGCAAAGAACGATAATTCAATCGTCAAAACCTGATACGATTTCTACTAACACCAATCTGATTAAAATACATATCCTTATTATCACTACGTTTGATAACAGGATCTGGGAAAATCCCATTAGGGGTCATGTCCAGGTGACCTTTGAAAATGGCCAATCAAATTGCTACTTGCAAAATTTTGACAGGGAATTTCAAGGGACGAAATTGTTTGAAAAAAAAACCTGTCAGAATTATTTTGGTTTACGTAGTCATATCGCCCATTGAGCACAACAAAGCTTATTGTGTATGTTTACTGCGACGAAATATCGTTTTCAATTGATGTAGCAAGGTGTAGAAAAAGGATTTGGTATGATTCCACGTGGTATAAAGGTCATCTGGACTTGACCCCTAATGGGATTTTGTCAGATCCTATATTTAACGGAGTGGTTATAAGGATCTGTGTTTTAATCAGATTGTACTAACATGATACGACTATATCTTGGATATCACATGACGTCATTTTATCCAATAGCAATACAAGATTCTTGTCTGAGGCGAGAAATTGTGGTTACCTAACACATGAAATGTAATATGACAATACTCCGTACACAATGTTAAATATAAAAGACTAGACGTTATATGCAAAGGTCTGTCAGGCCAATATTTACAATACAATGAAACTATTTCGATTTCAACATCTCGCTGAAAGTACATCTGATGTAAACTAAACACATTGTCAAATAATTCTAAGGAATGTTGTTTGAAAAAATGCATCGAGGAGATTATAAACATTGACTAAATTAATATAGGTGTATGCATTGATTCAGTTAGTGGTACTTGGTATTCGCTATATCGGTTTTAGACGGTGTTTAACATTATAATTTCAGATTTATTCCATAAATTTGAATTACGAATTGTTGTCTATGTTGAAATATTAAATACTAGAATACAAATTTCTGTCCACTATTACAGGAGGGATACACTATCACTATATAATAAGAAAAAAATATAATAATGAAGTTCTACTAGGGCCAATATTTGGGCCACATATGTATTTATTATATATAATTATATCATTGATATATCCCAGAGGTATGTATGAAGAAGACACCTAACAGATTTTAAGAGAGGCCCAGAGGGCCTTCATCGCTCACCTGGTTTGTAATGCTAAGTAATTTTCTGAATACAGGTTCATTATTTCTTTTCTGAAGGAATTTTAATGTTTACCTCTGATTCCACTATTGGGCCCCGCCTCTCCTGCCCCCAGGGGGTCAGAGCAAAAATTTATGCAAGTTCTGTTCCTCTTCCCCAATGGATGTTTGAGGCAAAATTTGGTCACAATCCATGCATAACTCTAGGACAAGTAGCCATTTATACTATTTACCTATATTTCCTCTATTGGGCCCCACCCCTCCTGCCACTGTTGGGTCAGAGCCAAATTTTAAACAAGTTATGTTACCCTTCCCCAAAGGATGATTGTGGCCAAGTTTGGTTACAATCCATGCAGAACTCTAGGACAAGTAGTGATTTATAAGATTTACCTCATTTTCCTTATTGGGCCCCACCCCTCTTGCACCTGGGGGGTCAGAGCCAAAACTTGTACGAGTTCTGTTCCCATTCACCCAAGGATGTTTGGGGTTACAATTCATGTAGAACAAGAACTATAAGATTTGGATTTTTGTGTTTTTAACTGAAATGGGATCGATAATACAATTTTTGGATACTTCGGAAGTTCTTCCTGATCAGAAATGTTTGGTTAATTTGAAGCAGAATCAACGATACGGATTCGGGCAAAATTATTGAAAAATCAATATGTGGAATTGACCTAAATCGTATACAATTAATTGGCTTAATATACCATTGTTATAGAAATACTTAAACATGCTCCATCGCTGGCATTTCTTTATCAATAAACAGGAGCAGACGATTTAGTTGTCCATTACCACTTTTGAAACGTTTAAGTTTCTAGTTTTATTTCAAGATAGAAATATTTAAAATAATTAATTGCATCCCCCTAAAAAATATTTGGCACTGTGTCCTATATGGAATGAGGTACCAATTGTGCATATACCAAAAGGAAAATAAATTATTTTATATCACGTTTTGTGTTAATTATGCATACATATACACCATTAAACACTAATTATTATTCAAATGATGAACATCGTTAAATGCTCTGTCGGCGGTGGAGCATTTTAAACATTGGATTAGTTTAAAGAAAACAATTGTTTACATTGTTTTGTAATTTAATCCAAATATATTAAATGCCTGAAGATTCATCAAAGGACGGCTTTCCGTGGACATGGTTTGCGTGTGGGAAGTGCGAGGGGAGCGTTTTGGGAGACTGCGGTATATTCGTGTTGTGTCTTCTCGTATAAAGTCTTGCGGTTTTTAAAGTGCTATATCACTAACACATGCCACCAAAGACACAAGGCAACAACTCCACTCGGTCACCTTATACTAAAAACGGGAGAATCAGTGTGTCCCACTCCCTTTACGCTGAGCGCTACACAGTAGCAGAAACAACCATGCAGGAAATCACGGCAGTATTCCTTCTAACCTTTATTAACCCTAGTTTACCTTTATACGTAGTATGGGTTACCTCTAATTCCCTTTTGGGCCCCGCACCTTCTGACTCCGGGGGTCAGACCTAATTTGTTTTACAAACTTTGTTCCCTTTCCCCAGATGATAGTTCTAGCCAAATTTAGTTTCAATCCATGCAGAATTATATGGCTATGGTTTGGAGATATATTGAATGGTCATATTTTTGGAGCTCTTTACAAAAGAAAAATAAATGGTGGTATATCAATAGTATTAAACCTCGCTTTTGGCCATGCATCGAACTTTCACCGCCGGGCGAGACACCCCATAATCTAATAAAGTGTTGGTTTCTGCTCCTCCTTTGTTCTCAGCATACAGGAAATGGGACCAAGTGTTTGGCCAAGCCCACTGTCTGTACAATAATGGGTAAATGTTAAGTTTTAAACAACATAACATAATGTGAAATCAATCTAAATTCCCACACAGTATAACAAAAACAAAGGTTTAAAGGCCCTTCCAAGAATTTACCTCCTTAATGTAATTTTTCAGTACATTTATTATCTTCCCTAGAACAACATGCTACTGTATCGGTCACGACTAATGGAATATGGAAGAATCTCCACTACTACAAATTGGGTTCCAAGTACGTTTGAAAAAATAAGAAAGTGCAATCGGTAGCATGACTCAAAGTGATATGTTGTAGCCGTACATTATGACCATACATGGATCATTACAAAATTAATGTATTTCTGACGCGATTATTGTATTAGTGGACGAGTAAGTGTGATAGACTTTCTGTATGTTACACGCACACCTCACACAAAAGACAACGCATACATAGGAGGCTGTCCTTAAATGATGCGATGAAACAAACCAGCCAAAAAAAAAAGATATCAGAGATAGACACTATATATAGTGTTTCTTTATTATGAGTGGCATTTCAGATGTAGAGTCATCTCCTACCCGGTCCACTCGCCGAACGGATGGTAACTTCTCTGCCAGCCCTAATTTCCGGTCTATCATACAGACGAAATGGAGGAGGTCTTACTATGTCACTGGTAACTACTGGAGGCGGAACAAGAAATCCCTCCGTTGACACCGTTACACATAAGATGGTAATAACTACGACAAACAATCGCATTTTCTGCAACAAGATAAGAAAAGAATCGTATATTATATTATATTATTATTATATATTATTTTAACGTCTTATTAACAGCAAGGGTCATGTAAGGACGGCCTCCAATGTATGCAGTGCGTAGCGTGTGTGAAGTGCGTGTTTTGTGAGAATGCGGTATGTTCGTGTTGTGTCTTGTTTAGTGAAACTATTGCCCTTTTTAAAGTGCTTTATCAATGAAGCATGCTGCCGAAGACACCAAGCAACACACCCCATCTGGTCACATTTTACTGACAACGGGCGAACCAGTCGTCCCACTCGCTGTATGCTGAGCGATAAGCAGGAGCCGAACCTACTACTTTTATAGACATGGATGTGTCTCGGCCAAGGGACAGAACCCAGAGCCTTCCTCATAGAGGCGAACGCTATTGTTTATGTATCATGTTGTGATGAAGGGCTACCAAGTTTGTCCAAATGAACCACCTTGATCTCTATTTAAGGTCACAATGGTCAAATTGGGTAAAATCTTTAAACGACTTATTGAGAATGACCAAGAGACTAGAAACCTGATATTGGGCCTGTGGCAGGCTGGGATAAATAACTACCAAATTTGTTAAAATGAATGACCTCGATCTTCATTTGAGGTCACACGGGTCAAATAGTTTAAAATCTTTAAACGACGTCTTTTCAGAAGGCCCAGGGTACTGATATTGGACTTGTTATATGCTGGGATGAAGGGTTACAACATTTGTTCAAGTGAATGACCTTGAACTTCATTCAAGGTCACAGAGGTCAGATAGACTAAAATCTTTCAACGACTTCTTGTGAAAAAGTAAGAGTTCTAGAGACTTGATATTGGACTTGTAGCATGAATGGGACCTTCATTCATGGTCTATTTCATCAAATATATCAGAATCTGAACTTCTAATAGAAAAGTTTTTGTATTGCCTTAATTGGTTAACATATTCTTTGAGTGTGGTATTGTGCCAATAGTCAGATGACCGTAAGGGCCCATGGGCCTCTTGTTATAAAAATGTGCTAGCAATGGGTTTTTATAGCCGCTAAAGGTAGGCGGGTTAGATATTTGGAGTCTAAGAGCTTGCCACTATTCTCGTATATAGTACCACGTAGATCTAGACCTAAAATGTTCTTAAGGCACTCTGGTGGCCCCATGATTATATATTCTGTAACTAATTCTCAGATCCCTGTGATTGTGTATGCACTAGATAATAACGATGACGTAGCTATATTGCTGCCTCATTTTGTTACATGTCCACATATGTTGATGTATATATACGCAGCTTATTGCACCTACAGTAAGATTTTTGTTTGTTTGCTTATTTTAACGTCCTATTAACAGCCAAGGTCATGTGAGGACGGCCTCCCATGTATGCAGTGTGTAGCGTGTGTGAAGTGCGAGGTGCGTGTTTTGGGAGACTGTGGCTATTCGCGCTGTGTCTTCTTGTATAGTGGAACTGTTGCCCTTTTTTTAGTACTATATCACTGAAGCATGCCGCCGAAGACACCAAGCAACACATCCCATCCGGTCACATTATACTGCCAACGGGCGAACCAGTCGTCACACACCCGGTATGCTGAGCGCCAAGCAGGAGCAGAAACTACCACGTTTAAAGATTTGGTGTGTCTCGGCCAGGGGACAGAACCTAGAGCCTTCCTCGCAGGGCGAGCGCTCAACTCATGGCCAAAAGTGAGGCGGTGCCATGGGAGGCATTAGGAAAGATAACGTCAGTTAGGAAGAAGAGAAAAGATAAGATCCTAAATTTAGTCGCCTTTTACGATTACTAACGCCCTACCTGCAAGGCAGTGACCTAAATCAATTATTGCAAATTAAATAAACAAGCCAAAAAGATATCAGAAATAAACACTAGATATAGTGTTTCTTTATTATAAGTGGCAATTCAGGTGTAGCGTTACATGTTAATAGCAGGAGAAACAGGCGGTTCACTCGCCGAACGGATACTCATTTTCTTGGCAGCCCTAGACCTGTATCTACCATGTGTGATGAATTACGGTTGTATTACCATGCTATCCGGAATCGCTGTCCGCTCTATTTTGTCTGTTAGTCTCGCAGTCAAGTAGACGCTTGTAATGTTAAGGTATTTGTAAGTTAAGCGTTCTATGGTATACAAATGTTGTAAATAGAGGGCGCTAATGTCGTTGCCCGGCAGTATATAAAGACGAGGTTTCAGCGAGAGTTTTTCTTATTGTTGGACGGGCTGTTGAAGCGAGAACACCTTCTAGTTAGTACAAGGTAAATATAGATGTGCCTGAACAATGCTTGCCTATATGCGTCAGTTGTTAATAACTTACGGTAGAGTTGAGATCGGAGATTGACGTGACTGAATAAGGCTTTCCTCCTCCGCGTTAAATACTCTTGAGAGTAAGTTGTAAACTGAGCCTTTGGATTGCTCGTTGAATGATTACGTTTACATGAATCATTGAGAGTACAAGTGAATACTCTGTGAGTACTCGGTAATATGTAATGATTGTGTGTGAATCATTGCTGGAGTGATTGCTCTGAGAGTACTCGGTAAACGCGAGTGCTCAGTAGCAGTGAGTACTGTGAGTACACAGTGATTTTGAGTACTCGGTAGTGTTAGGCCTTAGGGAAAGGTTCTTATAGATATTATTACATTGATTTTATCGTAGTCTGGTTATATATGTGCGAGTAGGAATTATTGAATCACCCGAGGTAGGGGAGACTACTCGCATATGCTTATAGATCACTCAGTATTTGTTGCTAATTATTTAATAATTATTCTGATCTGTATGATTTATGCTGTTCGTATATTTTGAAGTTAAGTTATCATGATCACTCAGAGGCACTGAGTAATCAGAAGGATTGATATTGTTAATCATAATATTTAGGGATATTTAGAATCACCGCTAGGTCAGCTGTGTATTATTTGTATATATTTGCACTGAGTAATTTGATAGGAACAGTACATAATGTAGACACTGTATAGATCATCAGTTAATCGTGACTGGTACGGACCCGATAAACGTCATAAATGTACACGACCTTGAGGATATACTAAGTCAACGTTAGCTACATGAGGCGGAGTCAGAAATCCCTCGGCTGACATCGTGACACATAAAATCGCAATTTCTACGACAAACAATCGCATTTTCTGGAAAAAGATAAAATCAATTCAACCATTTCCAACGTTGAAAAGAATCGTATGCATCACATGTTTAGTATAAAGATACAATTTACACCGTGTCGAATCGAGAATTAAAAGGATAAAATGACATAAATAGTGTACAAACTGCTCATTAACAGCTGAGAGTTGAATTCTAATAGGACAAGGATACACGGAACGAATATACCGCAAACTCCCAAAACATACATAAATCTAAACAGCATTCTTACATGACCCTAGCTGTCAATATGTCTTTAATTAATCAAACAAAATAACAAAGCAACAACGAGTCTCTGTAACAAGGCGAAGTAATGTTATCTTCGTATTCTGTACCCTTACAGACAAGGGATTAATGTATTACAAAGTTTGAAAATACACGCTATAACAAGGCGAAGTAATGTTATCTTTGTATTATGTGACCTTACAGACAATAAAGCAATACATTACAAATTAATATGAAAATACACGTATATAGGAATTATCAATACACATGTGGTTAGTCACGGGTTACAGAGACAAAATTACTCACCAGGTGAAGATTTCTACTCTGATGCTGTTATAGTAGATCCGGTGGTCTGTTTAAATTTCTATTTCATAAATCCCAATATATATATCCATGATAGACCAATCACAGTTCTGAATACCAATAATTCTCATTTATCTCCCACATGTTTCATTTTATTATTACTTTAATCCATATTAAAATATATTGTCATATCATATTCCAAAGGAACAAGAAACAAAAACAGACCCGAAATTAGAGACAGATGGTAATATTTCTCATCAAACAGGAATGCGTATGACAAAAAAAATAATATCATAATCGTTCATCTATCTAACATATCACGATGGTTAGGTGTATTTTTGTTAATTATAAAACGATTACCGTATTCGTCGCAATTAGCACCTCTCTTCTTTTCTAGATAGTATGTGATGTCTCTAACATCAGCATTGTATGCCACATGTGAATCACGATATGATAATGCGTCTCAAAGGATAAAAGGCATAAGCATGTTTACTATAACAGATAAATGAACCAAGAGTACAGAAAGATCTAAAATATGGCTGACTTTTTTCGTCCACAACTTACAAGGATATTGATCCTGCCCGGTGTCCTTTTGATTGTCAATGTCACATAATAGGTAACCCAGAACTATAGGTTGCCTACTGTAGTAGGCCTGTAATTTATACTATTGCAAATTTCCTGTTTAGGTGGCAGTGTACAGTAAATTTGAAATATTCAGCAAAATAAAGTGCAGACTTTAATTATGTACACACAGCTTTTTAACCTTAAATGACATCTATATAATAAAAGTATATATATTTTTAATCTACACAACATTTGCAATTGTTATACAGAGTTAATTTTTGGACAGGTATGCTTTTTGTGGTTTTGTGAAAACCATGATAACCAAATTTGTTTTTTTGAAAAATATGCAAAAAATTTGGATTTTCAATCCAAAATATTATCCCTCCAATACAAGTAACAAGGGGAGGTAATTTGAAAAAAAAATAAAGGTTAAATAAATATGCTGTTTTCTGAAATAAAGTTATTCTGAAAATTGAGTATGATATATGGAGTTTCTCATGAAATCTGACCCTGTTCTGTGACGTCATAGCAACCATGAAGTCATAATAATTGTGACGTCATCATTATCTGCGCAACGGACGTCATAAATACTTAGTGTTATTATTTCTGACTATACAAATCCTATTTTACTTTATCATAGCATTAAATATTTTTATTCAGATAGATAAATCTTAACATGACATTTCAAAATGTCATTATTTCCAGCATATTTAATCACAATATTGAGTTTTCAACCTTAAAATATAGAATATTACATGTTTTCATACAAAACTACGCTATTCCCATTTTATTGAGAAAAAAAACAACATTTCCCCTCTTTTCTTAAGAAAATGCCAATAACTGAAAATATCGGCTTAACCGAACACTCACTCTAGTACAAAAAATACATAGTATAGCCTTAATTATATTAAAACTGAGAAATCAATGAAAAAAAACCCCAAAAAATAGAACTTTTGCTGTAAATCTCCATGGATACCGGGTAATTAGCAGAGCAAAATTAATTGGAATTCATATTAAATGGACTGAGAGACACCCGGTTAGCTGCTTTCAGCTTGCTGTTCAAGTGTTAAATGATTAATCAATTAACAGTCAAGCATATCATACCATACCTAGGTAGCAAATTACAGAATGGCAAAATTAGCCAATTACCTCCCTTAGTTGAAACAAATAAAAAATATATGTATTTACACAGTTTCAAACTGTTTGCTTGTGATTTCTAAGATATATGAATGAAAATTTAGCAAAAGCAATTATAATCAAGGTCATTATCCAAAAAAAGAGAATTTCATTCACTTATAAGGTGGCAGTGTACAGTAGATTTGAAAACAAATCATCAAAATAAAGTGCAGACTTCAATTATGTACACACAGCTTTTTAACCTTAAATGACATTTATATAAAAGTAAATATATTTTTAATCTACACAACATTTGCAATTGTTATGCAGAGTTCATTTTTGGACAGGTCTGCTCTTTGTGGTTTTGTGAGCCTGTAAAAACCATGATAACCAAATTTGCCAAAAATGCATAAAATTGGGATTTTGAATCCAAAATTAACCCCCCTCTAGGAGAATTTTTTTTCTTGAACACAGTTTAAAACCAAGCATCACTGCCGTGATAGCGGAACTTAGCCTATTACGACATAGGTATATCATTAAACTTTTGACTAATCTTACCTGGTACCCCGGCTATCAATTTCTGCTGCTACAGTATTGAGTTTTTTCATCTTAGACGCACATTCGGATACCCTCTAAACCATTAATCTCGAACCCATTTCGGGGAATTTCTTGTGAAAAATGTGAAGCCTGCATATATTTCTTTAGATTGAATTCATCAATTGTAGGACATATACATTTTTAAAAATTTTTTATGCATATAATAAAACAGCGGCTTTCTGCTTAATAAAAATCTCACCCATGGCCATTCGGTCTTACTGTACACTGCTACCTTACAGTTAGTTATCATGACTTAAATTATAATGAATAGAATATACATTGTATACATATTGCTTTTGACAACTTTCAAAGCTGCTTTCACGCATTTGTGTTAGTTGGCCCTGCAGGTAGGGCGTTAGAATTGTACCTGCTGCCCCTATTGCATGATCGTAAGAGGCGACTAAATTTAGGATCTTATCTTTTCTTTCTTCCTAAATTACTTTATTCTTCCTAACGTCTCCCTTAACACCACCTCACTTTTGGCCTTTAGTTGAGCGCTCGCCCCTGTGAGGAAGGCTCTGGGTTCTGTCCGCTGGCCGAGACACACCAAAGTCTATAAAAGTGGTAGTTTCTGCTCCTGCTTAACGCTCAGCATAACGGGAGTGGGACGACTGGTTCGCCCGTTGTCAGTATAATGTGACCGGGTGGGGTGTGTTGCTTGGTGTCTTCGGCGGCATGCTTCAGTGATATAACACTATAAAAAGGGCAACATTTCCACTATACAAGAAGACATAACACGAATATACCGCAGTCTCCCAAAACACGCACCACGCACAACATACACACAAGCACTGCATACATGGGAGGCCGTCCTGACATGACCATAGCTGTTAATAGGACGTTAATTAATCAAACAAACAAAAACAAACAAACAAACAGTGTTAGTATGATTGATTATATGGCGACTTTATCGCAAGGGGATTACTCAAGATTCGACCCCTTCTCGTATATAGAAAGCTTCATTGGAAAAGAAAAGGCCTCGATCAACATGAGAGAGGAGCTTAACATTCTCCATAAACTTTTCGATGGAGGTAAAATCTGATGTTGTGGCATCAAACACACGCTGTAAATATTTTTTTTTGAAAACATACTTCTTTTCACTAAATGGTTTTGGTTATTTAAACATATATGTAAATGCACTGCGTTTTCTCATCAAATCGGACCGTGGGATATTAAATATTATAATACATTGTTCATCAAAATTAGTGGTACGTGTAAATGAACAAAACATGAATGTTTAGACTAATGTGTTTTGATATCAATTAGTATTTTCATTTCTTTGGTAAATACAAAGTATTGCACCTTTTTATATGCTAGTTGAAATCCACGCAAAACGTCTTTTAGATGTCTTAGATAGTTTTCGTTTGGAAATGAAAACAAACCTACGCATTCCGAGACGGTCTTCAAGCCTGTTTCGAACGATCTGCTCAAGAATAACCTCTATATGTTTATATAGCTTGACCAACGTCCACCGTTTACTGTTTTTTTATTGAACGTACTGTGCATTCTAAATGTAAAATATAATGCATGTTAAGTTAAGTGGTAACAGAGCGAAAATAGGGAGAGGCAAGACCTATATGATATTAATGTTTTATTAAAGAAATCATGATTTTAAGCAAAGATGTAGACTATGTATAAAAGTCTTTTTGCCGAGGCGACTAATGGAATATTTTTTATCTTTAAATTATGTGTTGTCTAACTTGTCTTGGTACAACGTATTACCATATCATTAATATCCATTATCTATGTTCTTCATTATAATCATATAGTATGAAACTTACCTGACTTTACCATCCGGCCTTTTCTTCACATCTCTGTTTAGATTACTGTTGTAATCTAGGGCTGCCAGGATGTTCCTTGCCCTGTACATAGGTGGGCTGTATGCAACACATTTGGAGGCATACATCAATATAAGCTGATGAAAGTTTTTCAGTTCTGCTGTTGCTCTCCAAATTAAAATGAGAGTAACGAATATATTGTTTATATGATTGTTGCCGGTCATTATGCGTAATTGTCAATATTATAACTTTTGACTATTATTTGCTGCAGTCTAATTTATTTATTTTTGTATTAATAACCAACCTACATTGTACAGTTTGTGCACAGGCTTTTGATTATATAAATTACATAAAGACTGTTTAACTATAGAATCAGTTCCTAACAACTCCCCCTATGGGATTCAAATATGTAATCACTCGGCCATTACAGCTCCTTTCAAAAGTCTAATGTAATGACCAAGGTATACATGTAATTCATTTATGCATGTCTATAATTTGTAGCTATATCTTAACAATTTCATAATTGTAAATAAATAAATATTGGTACAGCACACTGACCTTGCATTTAGATAGTAAGGTACTTTAATTGTAAATAAATAAAGATTGGTACAGCACACTGACTTGCTTTTAGATAGTAAGGTACTTTAATTGTAAATAAATAAATATTGGTACAGCACACTGACCTTGCATTTAGATAGTACGGTACTTTATTCAGGAACCGTTTGTCCAGAGCAAACAAGAATGTTCATCCACAACATGACGAAGGTGACCTGACCATAATCCCTAAAAAACCATACAATTATCGATGCATTAATATCTTATGCAAACTGTATGATATAAATAAGGCTCAACCAACAAAATATGGTACTTACTGTAGTAGTAAAAGATATAAAAAAATGTCTTGTTTACAGCATTTATTAGAAGCATTTGTATTATAATAATGGCGTATCTCTATAATCGAGCACTAAATTAAAAGGACAATAAAATGAGGCTTAGTCTGTTACATAATCACGAAGCAAAATATGACGCAAATTATTGTTCTACATTCCTATGAAAGATATAACTAGAAATATTTACAAATTCCACGACATTGATAATTATTTTGATTGATACCGTTGAAATTCCGAATCGTTGATAAATATGAACAAGCAGGTATAACATGAATGCTGTACCCATACCTGAGCCAAGGTCACGTACGTAAACAAATGCAATACATACATAACCACTGAGGAGTTAGTGAAATTATATTTAGACAAGAACATGCATCTAATAACGTAATCACACTACTGTAAGAGTGATTTGAGTTATTTTAGACAAAAAATTCTTAACTACACTGGCAAGGACCAGGGTTCGGCATACAAGACGTCCAACCACATTGTGTAATGGCGGACAGCAAGGGAGTTTGAACATTTCACATACATTTCACTAGTGGGCGTTTCTGGCATATAACAGTAAAACCAACTATTAAATTTGAAATCCATTAGAACTGGTTTGTTCCCGATACTGAATTGTCCCTTTAATTAAGTGTTGATTTTGTATAAATTTGTGATTTTCAAGTAAAGTTTATACATGTAGTTTAGTTTGATTTGTATACATACAATGAAATCTTCATAAGTGTTTGCTGTTTGAGCAACATGCCAGAAAAGGTTGGAAATGTCCTGACTCCACTTTAGCAGCAACTGACATTCCTTATCTTGACCAACCTATAAACAAATGATGGCATCAACTTCATATCTCTAGAAATGTTACAGGAAATGTTTGTGAATATAATATCACTTACTCATAAATGCACCGATCTGGGAATGGACATCAGTGACAACCTCCTTCACACTCATTCCGTCTCTGCTCAGTTCTCTCATCACTTTTTGGAATCCAGCTTTTTCCATCAAGCAGCTTTTCTTTTCGGTTTCCCTCTTATCAACAGTAACAAAGTTAAGAATTTTCTTCGAATCATTCTCCATAACAGTATAAGAACAGAATTTTGCATTATATCCAGAACTGTCCATTCTTCCATCACCTGTAGAACATACATCATATTCTGACTTACAAATGCATGCGCGAGATATGCAACATTTTGATAAATTTGAGTTATGTTTTCATTGATTTCAGAGTGATACACATGGGAACTTGAATTTAGACAAAACTACAAGAGAATTTAGACAAAACTACAAGGGGGCCTGTACGAAGAATGGCAAGATCCTTCCCTCTTAACTCTTCAAAAACAGACTGCTGATGATCTCTCCAAGCCTGGTCAATAGTTAGCACAATGTAGCATCTTTGAATCTACTGTAAACAGCTGAGCTCACAAAATGTAATCCCAAAAACTGAGCAAACAATGCCACTTTTCCATAATTGTTTCCAGAGGTGAACAATGCGCTAGACATCATATCTCCTGTATGCAGACCTCTTCTCAAAACTGGTTGTGAACACCACCTAAACACAATGTGATCTTCTTCACACACCTGAATTAACATATTACAAAATGAGTGAATGAATAAAACATAAGAATTAAAAATCACAGTAATAATTTCATACAAGATACACTTTTATCTTCTGAACAAAAGAAAAATTAGATTAACAGGAAGATTTGAGTGAGAGGTTAAAGTCAAATATTTGTAAAATAATGAGATTCAAAGATCAAAATAGAAATATGTAATCAGACTTTAATCTTTAAAGCCTCTTTGAATATTGTTGGAGCTGTAAACGAGTTGTGATGTAAATTATAAAAGAGTATTGTTGTTTATTGAATAAGTGTCTTCATAAAGTCTTTTAGTAAATTTCATGTGAAAGTCTAACTATGTTGCTATGTCTGAATAAAAGAATGCACATGTAAGTTATGGTACAGTGTATATGTTTAATTGACATACCCATTTAAGATATATAGCTGATCCAACAAAACTGTGTTTAATACTTGGTACTCTCCCACATCCTTTAACTTTACAAGTATATTTAAGATTGCTAGCCAATTGAATGAGAGGATTTAGGCAAATGAGACAGGCTTCATCCTTTGCAACAAAGTGTGCATGCTCAGGGTCATACACCCTCCTAACACCTGTCCCACTCTCTTTGCCTTTGAATTCTTCTCTGTCGAGGTCCTCTTCAGTGTTGTCCAGACAATATTCTATCTTGATATCCCCAAAGGACACATCATCTACTTCTTGAAAATTCATTGGCCTTCATTTCAAATGGAAAATAGTATGATGCATAATTAAAGGTGATAAAAACCCTAAACCCTAATACAGCCCAAATTATTAGCCAAAATAGCGATTATTCATCATTAAAACATGTTACATCATGAATTAAAAAAAAAAACCCAACGTTTTCATATCTTATTCGAATGTTTAAAAATGGCATATTTTCCTCAGTCGCTCGTATCCGACAGTCTGTACGCAGTTAGTTCCCTCTGTCTGTGACGTCTCACAGGCCAGCACCCGCGAAGCTGTCAATGCAGGCGACAAAGCGGAAAACGTAAACAAACACGGTCCAGTGTGCGGAGTTGAATTGCACCAACAGATCAGATGATGGAAGAAAACCAGATGTTTTTGTTTCCTAAGGATAGAAAATTAAGAAAGGAATGTACTGTAAAATTGAAACGAGAGGAATTTCTCCGTCCTCACACACAAGACCTTGCAGGTACCACTTCGTTCCGGAGTCAAGGATCCGAGGTTAATGGCGTCAATTGGGTATGAGCCGAAGAAACTTTGTCTGAAACCTGGAGCGATTCCTACTATATTTGATTACACACCGCCCCATTCGTCTAGGAATACTACACTTAAGAAAATCGTCAAGATTTTGAGACCACCAGAAGAAAGAGAGGTAGGAGCAATGTTGTTCTTAAGCGACGAAAACTGGAGGTAATTAGATAGATCTACTGTACAGTTGGCCTAACGTTATGTAGGCCTATATAATAGCTCATTACATGTCATATGATACAGTAGTCAGTAGTAAATATAATAAATAGTAAATTATAGAAACATAACTAAACAAATCAAATTTATATGAAAAAGCATTAAAACATTATAAAAACTTGTATTAACTTGTATTGTACATATTATCACTACGTTGGACCCTCATAAGGGGTCATGTCCAGGTGACCTTTGGAAATGACCAATCAAATTGCCGCTGGCAAAATTTTGACAGTGAATTTTAGGAGACGAAATAGTTTAAAAATCTGTCAGAATAATATCTGTGTACGTAGTTGTCACGCCCAAAGAGCACAACAAAGCTAATCGTATATGTATGTTGGGGCGAAATGACGTTGTCAATTGATATAGCAACGTGCAGACTATGCATTTGATCTGAATTACACGTGGTATAAAGGTCATCCGAACATGACCCTTAATGGGATATTATCAGATCCTCTATTGAACGGAGTGGTTATAAGGATCTGTATTTTAATCAGATTGTACAGTGTATGACCTGGGGGATGGGGTGTACTTGTATGGGTAAGTCAGGATGACCATTCTCTTGTTGTAACATGTACATGATGTACATCATATTTATGATGTAATGTTGTGGGGTCGCAGCGGCTGAGTGGTTAAGATGACTCCACATATTACTATAAGTCCACACACCCCTCCACCTTCGGGTCTCTAGTTTGAATCCCATGTGGGGCAGTTGTCAGGTATTGACTGCTGGTCGGTAGTTTTCGCGTTAGAATTGTACCTGCTGCCCCTATTGCATGATCGTAAAAGGCGACTAAATTTAGGATCTTATCTTTTCTCTTCTTCCTAACTAACTTTATCTTTCCTAATGCCTCCCTTGGCACCGCCTCACTTTTGGCCTTGAGTTGAGCGTTCGCCGGCTCTGGGTTCTGTCCCCTGGCCGAGACACACTAAAGTCTATAAAAGTGGTAGTTTCTGCTCCTGCTTAGCGCTCAGCATACAGGGAGTGGGACGACTGGTTCGCCCGTTGTCAGTATAATGTGACCGGGTGGGGTGTGTTGCTTGGTGTCTTCTGTAGCATTCTTCAGTGATATAGCACTATACAAGAAGACACTACATGAATATACCGCAGTCTCCCAAAATTGTTTGTTTGTTTGTTTGATTAATTAACGTCCTATTAACAGCTATGGTCATGTAAGGACGGCCTCCCATGTATGCGGTGTGTTGCGTGTATGTTGTGCGAGGTGAGTGTACTGGGAGACTGCGGTATATTCGTGTTGTGTCTTCTTGTATAGTGGAACTGTTGCCCTTTTTATAGTGCTATATCACTGAAGCATGCCGCCGAAGACACCAAGCAACACACCCCACCCGGTCACATTATACTGACAACGGGCGAACCAGTCGTCCCACTCCCTGTATGCTGAGCGCTAAGCAGGAGCAGAAACTACCACTTTTATAGACTTTGGTGTGTCTCGGCCAGGGGACAGAACCCAGAGCCTTCCTCACAGGGGCGAACGCTCAACTCAAGGCCAAAAGTGAGGCGGTGCCAAGGCAGGCATTAGGAAAGATAAAGTCAGTTAGGAAGAAGAGAAAAGTATTTAAGATAAGATCCTAAATTTAGTCGCCTTTTACGATCATGCAATAGGGGCAGCAGGTACAATTCTAACAAACACGCACCTCGCACAACATACACGCAACACACAGCATACATGGGAGGCCGTCCTTACATGACCCTGTCTGTTAATAGGACGTTAATTAATCAAACAAACAAACAAAGCTTAAGTGATATAGCACTATAAAAAGGGCAACAGTTCCACTATACAAGAAGACACAACACTAACATACCGCAGTCTCCCAAAACACGCACCTCGCACAACATACACGCAACACACCGCATACATGGGAGGCCGTCCTTAAATGACCATAGCTGGTAATAGGACGTTAATAAATCAAACAAACAAACAAACAATCTCTGGATACTCCGGCTTTCCTCCACCAACAAACTTTGGCACGGCCGCACATCACCCTTACATTGAATAAGACGTTAAAAAAATAAAACACAAAACCCTAATATAATCTGGCATGTTAAACAATAGGCCCAGAGGGCCTGTATCGGTCACCTGGTTTGTAATGCCAAGTTATGTTCTGAATACAGGTTCATTGTTTCTTTTCTGAAGGAATTTTAATATTAAGGATGTACTCCTCTGAGAAGTCAAAATTTTCTTGTATTAAACTTTTTTTCTCAAATAGATTTTAGGAAATAGGAGTTCATACCATGAAAGAAAATGGAAGAAAAAACATATGTCTGTGTGCTCGTTTTTGAGCTATTGTCACTCAAAGATACCAAAATGAAAAAATAGTGGATTTTATTGGAATTTAGCCGTTTTGACCACATACGCTAGAATTTAAAGCCATAATTCCCTAATGAGGTGTTTGATATGTATGGATGTTTGTAGAATCTATTTTCAAGTAGTCTTCATTAAAAATATACCAGTTATGATTAATAAGAGTCATATTTTTTCTAAAAATAACAACATATGCTACCCCTACCCCTTAATTTTGAGCTCCAAAATGCACCATTTTCAGCCATTTTTGTCAAATTTAACCCTTATAGAAAAGTTTTTGGTATTAAACTTTTGTCAATAGTTTGCATATCAATAGGGGAAGGGTTGTTCTTTCTAAATCAGGCAGAAAAATGGGGGGTCCGTGTGCTTACTTTTTTGCCCCATTTAAATATTAGTTATTTTTCAATATTTTTGACTAAAAAATAAAAGTGCTCAAATTACCATTAAATGTAGAAATAAAGTGACAAAAGTGTATCATTTCACACATTAATGTTCAATATCTTAATTAACATGATCTCAGTGAAGATTTACATAAAAATTAACTTGATACAGCTGAAAATGCTAACGCGGTGATGATTTAAGTAAAGGTAATTTAAGTAAAAAATGGGACAATGGTGGCTCTACTCAAAGCCAAAAAAGACACAATTCCAAAATGGCCGCCAAATGGGCCATTTCTTAAAATCGCTGTGTAAAAAAATCTACTAAAAATAGAAATGTAATTTTTAGCTCACCTGGCCCGAAGGGCCGGTGAGCTTATGTCATGGCGCGGCGTCCGTCCGTCCTCCGTCCGTCCGTCAACATTTCCTTTAAATCGCTACTAGTCATAGAGTTCTGCATGGATTGTAACCAAATTTGGCCACAAACATCCTTGGGG